>JAECMU010023872.1:0-16618 GCA_016106625.1 Dracogyra subfuscus | reverse complement strand
TGAGCTTGTATTTCATATTTGTACATGATGTTATAATATGGAATCCAGACAATGTAACTTTAAGTGCTCTGTCTAAAACGTTTCCAACAATTCACAAATAACAAAGCATTTCTAGAGATGACTGACATATTTATGATCTTATTCTAAAAGCCAAAACATAAATATGTACTAGGTAACTTGCAAGGGATAGACACACATATACACATGCGCGCGCCCACACACACACACGCGCACACACACACACGCACACACACACACACACACACACACACACACACACACTTTATGGTACCGATGCCACATAAAGATGTATGAAAGAACAATTACGACAGGAACATCTATGGAACAGAATTAATTTTCAGAAACATTTTCAAGGATTCTAATGATAATTAAACATGCATTTGCTAACTTGGGTAAAGAATCAGTTCTAGATAAATGTAGAATGGTATATATGCGTTGTTTATTTCAAAGAACAATAACTAGGGTATATTTGAGGTGGTGGAAATACGATTGATCCGAAAAACTAACACTCACAAGAGATGCACTTAAGCATGTAATAGCATGCTATAATTTTCACAATCTTCAATTTCAACGAATATGAAGTGATGTTTATGTCGATGATGTCTACATATAAAACCAGACGAAGCTGATGAAGCAATCAAAATTGGCAGGGCGATCCAAATCGAGCTTGTAAAATTAAAAGTAGGGAAAACATTCAGATGTCCATTACAAGAAAGTTCTCCACACGTTACAAGGCATCTTTTCAGATGTTCGCTCAATCCTCCAAACTCTCAAATGCCTCCCAATAATAAAGCCATGAATGAACGTGCTACTACCACTCTCTACACTGAGCTGTGTCACTGAAAAAACAATAATACAATGGATTCCAGCACAGTACATCATTCAAGAAACCGAAAAAGCAGATACGGTAGAAGAGGAGGGGGAGATTTTGAATACCCCAAGATGAACCACAAATTACACATGAGATGAAGTCTTCATTAAAGCGCTGATACAAGAGGTGATGTCTACAACAACTATACTATCACAAGGACAGCTACCATAAATGTTCCACAGAAGACCAAGCGATGAACTGCCCACTGTAGATCCACACGTACACAAAAAATTCCAAGTGGAAGACACACAAATGTACCATTGTTTCTAGCAGAGTGGCTGTAGTCTTGACCACGCCATCTACAATTATACTACTGTTACCATGCGTATGACCATACTGTGGCTGGTTTTATCCCCATACTAGCTGTCCCTCGACTGCATGTTATTATGATGCTACGTATGTGAATTACAATTATCGTTGGGTTAAAATACGGCACTATTATACAAGAAACCGATGGAATTATTTCTGTTCAATGAATAAAACAAAATTGTGCAAATGTTGTTACCAGTGGATTGTATCAAAATACACCAATACAAAAGAAAACTTTATTTACACCCTTCCTAGGAATTTTCCTTTTGATCGTACGTTCAAAATTATGCCGAATTTCCTCAACCAAATTTGCGCACTTTTTGTCTTTGGCTTAATACTTTGCGCCATTCAAAATTCTATAGCACCATCACCCCCACAACCCGCCTGCTACCGACCTTGTCGGGCTGCTGGTGCTCGTTTACACCTGTCAGTGCAGCGGTCCCTCCCCCCTTCCCTGTCCTGAACTGAGGAGCCGGCCGAGGCCGGCTCTTGCGCCCAGAACAGGCGTGCGTTACAACAGCTTGTTCTGAATGTGCACGTAAAGCCCTGTGACCTGACCTGATACCCTTCCTAACACTCTGAAATGGCCAAACTGTTATCATTAGATGTATATAAACTCGATCATTTTAACGTCTTGTTTGTGAAGATTAACCCAGAAATAAGAGTTTTAATATTCATTTTAGATTATTGAGGAATTCAAAATGGCCGCCATATTTGATGACGTCATTATGACGCCTTGCCAAAAATTCAAAACTAGCATTAACATTTTTCTTCATCTGTGAGGTATAATACACTGATATATAATGGTCGTTTGCTTTCTTCAAAAAATTCCCACTAGAGTCAACAAGGCAGTAGACTAATTGTAACATTAGCAACTCTCCTATACATGTCATCGTCATTTAGCACTCCCTCCCTTTACCAAATCTGCAGTGTACATAACTGAGAATTTCTAACTAATCAAAACAAAGGAACCTATATATAGCAACAAAATTTAATTATACGATTTACTATATTGATGACCTCGTAGCATTCGATAATTACATAACAACAGCAGTTCACCTTCCATTGATTTATCAACCAAAGTTAGAACTAAAGGGTTAACAAAACGTAATCTTGGGTGACCGGAAAGTTTTCAAAGGGAGCTCGGCTTATTTGCCTTCGACATATTTAAATTGCCTTTTTTACAAGTTTGTGGGGCTCCTCTTTACAAAATAATAAATCGACGAAAGAGGCGAAGGTGCGATTTTCGGTATGGCCTGCATGCATGTTAGTCAGTAAATTATTTATTTACCATTTTATTCACATTTAACACCATAATAACTTGTATTTATAAAAATGCTAAAGAAGAAGAAGAAAAAAGTCTCATGTTTGACATAAATCCATGTGCTGAAGCCCAGAGCTAATAATAGTAACAGTAGGTTTGTATTTTTAACGTACATAACTTAATAGTTTTTCTATATTTTAGGATGCATTCAGTAAAGTTTCACATAATAACCATCAAAATTATATAAGCTACAATTGCGTATGTTTAATTTATTCGCTATGCTTTTGTATTGGCGTGTATAGGTGCTTTATTATTTATGTTTGTAACAATTAACAGACTTCCCCCGATTTTGATATGAATGTACAATCTTTAAAAGAGGTTGAATTATTCGAGGTACTGGTTTTGCTTTCTCAAAACCTTCCAGAAAAGTCATAAATACTAAAATTGGCTTCGCATGTGATTCTGGTATGAATTTCACTCCCTTAATGGCGGCTGTACGGTTTCGCCATCTATCGACGAAGGAAGGAAGGAAATGGGTTTTTTAATTATTATTTAACGACGCACTCAACACATTTAATTATGGTTATATGGCGTCAGACATATGGTTAAAGACCACACAGATATAGAGAAAGGAAACCCGCTGTCGCCACCTCATGAGCTACTTCTTTTGATTAGCAGCAAGGGATCTTTTATATGCACCATCCCACAAAGAGGATAGTACATACCACGGCCTTTGTTACACCAGTTGTGGAGCAAATGGGGCCACCGGGGCCAAAATAGCCAAATGGGGCCACCGACAGGGGTCGATCCTAATCCGACCACGCATCGAGCGAGTGCTCTACAACCGAGCTACGTCCCGACCCTTTATCGATGACGTCATATACTGGGCGTTTTATATAAATTATGTCTACTGGAGCCAGGTGACAATAGACTGCACAGATATAGTCCATGGGCTAGACCCTGAAACTTAATGAATTGGTTTCGCCTGGGATGGTAAAATCTGAGGAGGGATTTTCAAAATATATTTTTTAAAGAGCACTATGCATGTGTGTGTGCGCACGTGTGTGTGTGTACACATGTATGTACGTTGTGTGTGTAGTTGTGTGTGAGTGGTTATGTGTGTGTGCATGTGTTTGTGTGTATGCGTGTGTGTGTGTGTATGTGTGCGCGCGCGCGTGAACGGTGTATGTGTTCGTGTCCATGGTGTGTGTATATGTATATGTATGTGTGGTGTATGGGCATGAGTCTGTATATGTAGTGTATGTGTTTGTGTACCTGTGTAATCTCTCTCGCTATGTGTGTGCCTGTGTAGTGTGTGTGTGTGTGTGCGCGCGCGCGCGAACGGTGTATGTGTTCGTGTCCATGGTTTGTGTATATGTATATGTCTGTGTGGTGTATGTGCATGAGTCTGTATATGTAGTGTATGTGTTTGTGTTCATGTGTGGTCTCTCTCTATGTGTGTGCCTGTGTAGTATGTGTGAGTGCGTGCGTGTGTGTTCTGTTTGTGTGTGTGTTTCTGATGAACTTTATTACGTTAGAATAATCTAACCAAATGTACCTTCTTAAAATATTTATGGGAAAGGTGTTGGGTAAAAACAGTCTCCGAATATTGATAAAGAATACAATGTTCTTGTTCTGATCTTTCGTTAAGGACAGAATTCTTGGAAAATAACTACTGTATTTAAATTGCAAAACAAATGTTTACTTTCCATGATATTTTGCAGCACCCGCTAATAAGAAAGTTTCACGCAGGAGCTCTTGCAATTTAGATCATTTTGCGAAGGCAGTTGGTAATCATTTTGAAAATGCCGTCGCAGATCAGTTATGCATCAGCTTTATGCAGTAAAAATAATAATTAAACCTATAAACTGAACAATCTTAAGAATAGGTATTTATTATCCATTTTGATTTTATTTAATTAAAATGTCCCTTCACATTATGTTTAATGTGAATCACAAACCAAATATATAATGCGAGAATTTTACTTCCTTGCCAAAAAAAACCCCCAAACAAACCACCCAACCAAAACAAAAAAAAGAACCCCACACCTTTTTCTGTTATTTATTTATTCAAATGAAGTAAAGACATAGAAATAAATAAATGTACATATATACAAGCATTAGTACAATCAATAACAAGAACTTGTCTTTTATCCATTCAAGTTGCGTAATATTTATTCTAAAGACTCGGATGCCTTTTATATAATACATATTTTCTTTGGGGCTAAAAACGAGTTCTTAGTATATAATTTTGAAAATGTAAAAATAATTCCCCATTAAAAATATTTTGTTTGAAAATAATTATATTGTACTTTTGTTTTGGCACTTTTCAAAGTCACATATTTGAATAATAAAGAAACCAGGTAAATGAAATCTATGCCATACACGTAATGCGGTTATTATTGTATGTTTGACATTTTAAACAAGATGTTCTTGATATCCCTGTATTTATTGTGAGAGTTAATGCGCTGCACTTTAAACATTTTTTTTTATGAAAGCTATTTCAACAAGAAATACTCTATATTCCACATGTAAACAGTAGATACATATAAATAAACAAACAACGATTTCCAGCAGGACAACAGTCTCCAAAAACTGAGTATTCTCGTTAAATGTGAATCACAAATGCATGAACGACGAAGAACAATCGATAGTTGTACGTGCCAAAACTAGCGTACTATCACTGTTTGCCGACATGCAGACCTATATATTACAACACGTATATCGGTCCTATCTTAATACGGTAAATGGTGGAAACATCAGTGCTATTGAGTAATACTTTACAAACACGTGATGATGCTTTAAATGTTAAAGTACATGCTTTAATGAAGTCGGGGGAAACAAAGGTGACTTCTTGCGTCATCTAGGGTTTTATGTTTTATTTTAATTTAACTTGTTTTGTATTACAACTGGCATAAACAATCACTTTAAACTTTGAAACAAAGCAATATATCTCATTTTATTGTAAATTTTATTTTCGTTCAAGCACATTGACCTCACCTATTTGGGTCGTCTGTCCCTAGAGACAAAGATTAAATGGACTATACTAAGTGTGTAGCCATTGTAATAGTCTCTTTAAATTATTAAATTACAACACACTTACATTTCTTGCTGGGAATTGGAACATCTGTTCTGAATGCATTTATGGTCAGTATTGTGTTTGTGGTAGTAACTCGTTACAAAATAACGCATACAATGATATTTTTTTTTCTTCTACCAGACGCAAACCAGAATTGAAATAATTGGTTTTAAGGGAATCCTAAACACATTTATCTACATAATGCTTTATATTTATTATTATTGTTGTTGTTGTTGTTACTATTTAAAATCTGTTTTATTATCCAGATGTATTACTCTGAGTTAATTAATATACAATTTAATGGCTACAAACTAAGGATAGTTTCTTTAAACGTTACACGTTGGTAAGAGTCAGATATTCACCCCGTGTAACGGTTTTACATTTCTTCAGTGAGCCGTCGAAACCCACTCAGGATTAGAATAGGTATCGAGACGCGACCCTAGAACCTACTAGACATAAAGCCACTTGCTTAACCACTTCTGCGTGGAAACATGTAGCATCACTCAGATTAGAGGTGTGTTATATTGATATGGGGTGAGAGAACGAATAAATCACTGACTAATAATCGTTGTAAATGTACCACACATCTAAGTCCGATTCATTAAAACCATTTCCACAGAATTTTTCTAAATGATATAACTGGAATTCAGAATGCATTCAACAAAACAAGGCACTGTTTCACCATTGTGACGATATACATGCGACCGTTTCACTTTGCTAAGACAGAATATTATATGAACGTATGTATATTGTGGTTGGTGTAGAATTCTTTGTGAATATTGATTTGTATCTGGTGGTTGACGTAGCAGAGGTTTTGAGAATTTAATTCTAGTAGTAAACATTGAATGTGTAGTCATTTATTTCTCGTACGAGCTTAGTTAATTAAAACTTGTATTTGGCGTGAATCTCGGAACATTTCTGTCCAATAGTTGATGTAAAATATGCTATGAACATTTGAATCCAGATATAGCATTCGATGTAGACACTGGTTTCTAGTAGTTGCTGTAAAGTGTTGACTTTCATAGTTGATGAAAAAATACTCTGGAAATAGTTGTATATGATGGTTAAAATAGACTATGTTGTTATATCTACCTGTATTGGAAGCTTACCTAGAACATTGTATCTTGTAGTAGTTGTTGTTATAGAACATCTGATATAGACTGCGTTGTCGACATTTGGTTATCTAGTGACCGAATTAGAATAGTCTATACACAACTCTACCAGACATAATTAAGAAGTAACTGCATGGTCGAAAATAGCATGCAACCGTTGTATAGTTGTTTGAAACTACTGATATAACAAATATTCAAAAGTGGCTTTACAAATATGTTCTATATGTCACACATGCAGATGTTTTCAGTGTAGGCCTATAGCTTGTCGAACATATGGATTGGTTTAGCTGATTTGATTTCTCTGTGGTCCTGTTTGAAATTCTTTGTCATGTTTTGTATGTATAAGTATACTAACAATATATATAAAAATATGTTATCTGTAATTGCTCTACATTTGGACATTTTCGTGATGCGTTTCTAAAATTACGTCTTGAAAATAAATCCAATCAATAATAGATCCAAGTGTAAACAATTTACACTAATCGAATACTAGTGTATAATACGTAACGTGTCGAATAGGAAATGTCTTTAACTGTATCTCGGCCATAACATCTTATCCAAAGGATGTTTTTAGATACACATCGCGTGGCCGTCATCCGTGTCCTTGAAGTTTGGCCGTGCCTATTGTCCAACCGGAAATCATCAGCGGTATTACGAACTTAACCATGCGGTGCCACGCCTGCTTCGCTTCCGGTGTCAATTTGTCACCCAGCTTTCGTTCTAAACTGTACATCAGACAATCTCCGAACAACTGAAATTAAAATAAAATAATCGTGGTGAGATCATAATGTATTTATAATTAACATACTTTCTATTTCTTTTTTAAATTCAAGAATATATTGGAATAATTATAGGACAAATAAAATAACCAGACATTTTCATGAAAACGAACATTTCATAGAAGTGAATGAATGAATGAATGTTTAACGACACCCCAGCTGTTGGGTGTAAAACTATGTAATCGCAAAAATTACGTGATGAACATCATCAAGAGCGTCAAATACAAATGGTTATTAAAACAATATTTGTTCTTGGTTAATATATAAACAAAAAAAATGTTGTCATACATGTGAAGTTATAAACATTCATATAAACGGAATGTATATTAAGCTAAAACAAAATATAAATTGATACATATTGCGTGATTATATCCATCTCGACGCCCCCCCCCCTCCCCTAATAAACGTCGTTTGCCACAGTCTAGACGCCACCCTGCTACAATTTCTGCAGATACGCCTATTGCTCGTTCTCCGCCAACAGCTAATTACATGTATGCCCCCAGTAATTATCACTGTGTTTGTATAAGATTTAAAACCGGAAGCGCTACATAGTCTATTCTTGTCTTTCAGTAAATACGTTTTAATGGTGATGGATTTTTTATTAGTTTTTTTCTTGAATGTATTTTTTTGTCATGTACTGATCTAAAAGACACACCATTGCTGACTGATATATGCATGGTTCTTGCGACAAAATGATGATGATGTATGGCAAAATTCAGAAGAATGTTTTTTTACAATGCAGCAAACTCGGGAATGTCCCTTTAATTTCAGCTTCTTAGAACCATTTCCATTTACGTTGATGCATAAAATTGATTTTGAGCTACTACAAATACTATGGCGCCCTGATTTCGCTAGATTAGCACTAAGATCACTTTAAGTGCATTATGTAGCTAAGCAGTTAAGGTGATCTTTACGCTAAGTTCTTGACTACGTTTTGAAATGGAGAGATTTTAGAAGTAATACCGATTTTCTAGTCAATTTACGGCTTTAATTATATTCTGATCTCTATGATGTACAGACACGATTTTAGAACTGCTATTTTTAAAGCCATATCAGTATTACGAAAATTGTCGAAAAAACGTGCGTATGAAAACTAGTATTGCTTCGTATGACATCTACCAAGAAGTAGTCCTTCTGAAGGGCAAACGTGGCGTGCTTTGAGCCCAGACTGACGAGAATGGGTTCGACGTCCCAGTACTCATCGATGTTCGACACCACCGACCCCAGCATCTCGAACACCCGGCGCACATGGTTGTTGAACTGACGGTTCTTCCCGAACATCTTTGACGTCACATTCCCTTCCTTTGTGTACAGGAAGAGATCTTTTATATCTGGCCTTTTCTCAAACATCCTGAAAACACAGGAAAATATCAGTGTTTATTTTTGTTTTATCTTAAACGCACTCTCTCACAGATGGTTGACCTAATTATTGTCCTAACAAGGTAAAATATGACAATACATACATTTGATTTGTACCTAAAAGTACTTTATTGAACTATCTACATAACCACCATTTCACACTTGTTATTGATATTTTATAAACATAATTGAGAAAAATAACGGCTATTCGGAGAGCAGAGGTGTGACGTATTATTTTGAGTCACGTGACGGGCATTCCCCAAATAACCACAGTGTCAAAACGATTTACCAAGCTCGTGTAACGAAAACGCTTGACCGTCCTATGCGACGTAGGGTAAATAGAAAAACAACAACAATGAAAATAAGTGATTAAAAAAATAATAAAAACATGTACTGAATGATAATAATCTTATACATTAATTTATTTTAGCAACAGACGCATGCTAAACGTCGACAATCCCGACTGGTAATAGCTAAACATCTGGATCACGAACACCTTCATTTTCCACCTTGTAAAATTCATTATTATGCAAAATATGCAATAACAGCTGACTTGGGATAGGAATTGTTACATTTTTAAAGAATACGCTGGGAGAGTTTTGACTATAAAAATTAAGATTAACGTGCGTGCACACACGCACAAACGACAGGCTGAACTTGTCCCTGCACGTAGAACTGGATTCAAATGGGTTAAGTAATAATTAGCTCCACTATTACATGTGGATCTAATAGCAGCCCGTGTCTTGGAATTCCCTCGATCGTAGTTCAATTAAAATGTTTTGGATCATACAATAACTAGGTTTGGTATTCCAAATGAATGTAATTTCCATTTATAATCCATACTTAGAGAAATAAGGCCCACTAAATCCGTGATTGTGCGCCTTTATTGTCCTTTGGGTGAAGTAAAACGAGGAAATACTAAGCATACGTTGTAGTAAATAGCGTTTGTTTTGTTTAGGACATTAATTCATTAATCTTCGGCTATCATATATCAAACATTTGATAATTCACTTCTTTGTTCCATTAGCAACAATAATATATTTTATATCTACTAGGTATGATTCCGAGAAGTAATATATTCCCAGAATGCAGTCTCAGGTGATCTGTGTATGAAATATATGGATCTGCAGAAAACATAAGTGATATTCGATGAAAAGTCATATTTTCACTGTATTTTGTTTTGTGAACTATATGGAAATGATATTTATATTTTTGTGAACAAGTTCATGATTCAGTTATTTCCCTTTGTAAATTATTATAATCAAATTATTGAGGTCGGTGTCGCTTTGTCGTTTTTTTAGTTTGATGATTACCAATGCATCTAATCGTTTGAAAGAAAAAAGTAATTTAAACAATTGTACCTATAAAAAATGAACATGAAGTGCATTGCCAGTAAAAGATCTAGCACTGATCGCGTACGAAGCCATATAATGGTGACATTACCCTGTAGTTGAGTGTAAATCGTTCCACAACTGGTGTAAGAAAGGCCGTGGCATGCACTATCCTGTCTGAAGGATGGTGCATATAAAATATCACTTGCTGTTAATCGAAAAGAGTAGCCCATGAAGTGGCGACAGTGAGTTTCCTCTCTCAATATCTGTGTCGTCCTTAACCATAAGTCCGATACCATACTTAACCGTAAATAAAATGTGTTGAGTGCGTCGTTAAATAAACTATTTCCTTCCTTGAGTGTAAGTTAATGTTTAAAATAGAGTTCGATTCATGTTTTGGTTTTGATTTTTGGACGATAACTTTGTAGAAATGTTTTCGTGGCAGTATTATTAAATAAATATTAATTTAATAATTAAAATAAAGTTTGTTTTAACGTCGCCACTAGAGCATAATGATGTTTAATCTTATCATCGGCTATTGGACGTCAAACATGTTTTTTTTTATAGAGGAAACCCGCTGTCGCCACATAGGCTACTCCTTTACGATAGGAAGCAAGATATCTTTTATTTCAGCTTCCCACAGGCAGGATAGCACAAACCATCGCCTTTGTTGAACCAGTTATGGATCATTGGTCGGTGCAAGAGGTTTACATCTACCCACTGAGCCTTGCGGAGCACTCACTCACTTTGGATCGGTATCTGAATTAAAAATCCCATGGGTATGGAGTCGGTATCTGGATTAAAAATCCCATGCCTCGACTGGAATTAAATAATTAATTAATGGAAATTTGTTTTATTCATACACTTTTTTTTAAAGTCCATCGTCAAGTAAACTCCCAATACAAGTTGCACCGGAACAAATATATCATTTCGTTACGTGTTTTATATAGAATAAGAGAACTATATTCACGGTGATGAGCTGGAGACCAAAGCCACACCGACCAATGGAATGAACACATTAATGAAACCGATTGCTCTGCAACATATATTAATTGTGCATGCACGATTGCGCGTAAACGCGTTGCAATTAAAATACTTTTAAAGTCTTATTAAATTTGGTTTTTGACGATATAAAATGTTGTTCTTGTGTCAGATACCAATCATCATACATTCTGTTGTTCAAAAACATACCCACTTTGCTTTTCGCTCGTTCGATACGTTTTTAGTGATGCCAGAATCTAACGGCCGCTCATATAGAAATCTTCGTTTTATAACGTACGAGTTGACATATTCATAAATAAATCTATGATTCGATAATGTCATCTATATACGAGCATCTGATGTTTTAGTCTATCATATAATTTGTGTATTGTTAATGTGTTTAGAATATTTATTCAATACATAAAATGTAAATAAGTGTATACTTTAGGAAAAGATGCTGTCCGCTTTCCACAATTCCACCATCAGAAAACTGAACCCATGTTTCTCTGATGTACATTTTGTCCAGTTCGGAGAAGGGGACCTTCATTTTGTTTGAAGAACTCCCGCAACCCATGGTTCATCACACTGAAATAGAAATAAGACAAACCATTATTAACTATAACACACATGTAATACGTCATTTGTTTTATCGCAATTTGTACCCAACGTTTCGGCAGCACTATACACTGCTTTCTTCAATAGGGGATTGCAATTATCTTAATTATCTACGTAATGTCTACATTATTCCTAAATAGAGACAATACGCAGACAGTTGAAAGAATTGAATTCCCCAGAAGGCAACCATATGCTTCCGAAATGTTTGGTACAAATTGTGCGAAACGCTATATAGTGGTTAACGTTTTCCCTTCTTTTTTTTCGATGAGTGTATATTAACCTTAGAGGGCCTGAAGGTATAAATTGTGAAGTGAAAAGTATGACAGTTGGCTAACAATTTTAGCAAAATTAAAAGTTAGAACTTTCTTCCCTAATTTCGGAACCGTATCATATTTTGAATATCCATGGTATCATATTTGATGAGGTATTGAAATGTTCATGTCCCCTTCAAAGTTACAGTGTCTGGTTACCATATAATAATATCATGCACAAATATGAAATACCAGTTCAACTGCACTTTTAAAAATTCATATGTTTTCGCTATAGACGAGAACGTCAAAAGTATACGCTTGATTCGTCGCCTGTGCCGTATGATAATCTGTACTGTTCGAACTCTCTACAAGAGGAATAAAGAATAAATATATATATATATTCTTTCGTTAAAACCGGTTTTGATCTTGACAACGTTTTATCGACAATCGTACCTTCCTATTTAAGAATTATTATTTTATAAAGTGTTAGTAGAACTTTAAAAGTTTAGTTTGTATAACACATTGATCATGTATATATTTTATTTTCACTTTTGAATTTTAACTTGTTGTTGCTCATCACACTTTTGTTGCGTTTTACCATAGTTTGACACCCAATAGCCGATGTATTTTTCGTGCTGGGGTGTCGTTAAACATTCATTCATTCATGTATATATTTTTAATAAAATGTACTATAGTAGAAAATGACCGTTTCCACTTTTATTTTACGTGTGTTAAACTCGACAAAATTAAGTAAATATTATTGCGTTTGGAAAGGGTAAAGTTAGTTTGTTTTGTTTAATAATCATCTGCTTTTTTACATATTAATTTGTATTAACGTAATTAGTTTTGTGTATCATATTTGATACTGGCTGCTCTCTGGGGTTAATAATAGTCATACATGTATTTAGTACAACACCTACAATCTGTAAAGTTTTGTACTGAAATGGAAATAGGACAGCTTATAATTACAATACTAACACAAACTAACTGGTCAGCTAAAAAGACGCCAGCAACCTTAATCTACACTAGTTTCAAGGACTAGTGTATGTTGCAGAACAATTGCATTTGAAATTTAAAAAACAAATTTGTTGGTATCAAGCTCTGCATATGTTTTTATGTTGTAAATATTTAAGAGTACACCACTAACTACAAACGTACCTATTTAGTACATGGCAAAATCAAAGCACAGAAAAAAAGAAGAAAACAAATGCAAATCTGAAACTCGTGTACTCGTGTACTCAGTAGTTTGACATGCATAGAGAAAACATGTCTCAAATCCAACGTAAAGGTAAAGGGAAACTTGTGAATATGCATTTAATCTGGACGCCGGTGAAGTCCACCTGTTCTCAATATCTTGTGATGAAGTAACAACAGATTTGTATTTATACAAGATTGCTGATGTTGTTATACGCGAAAAACTAGCCGACAGATTACAACACCAGCCATGTCTGCGGTAACCAAATGTGTATGATCATAACAGAAGAACACGACGATAAACACTGTCTGGCAGTCTACGAAACGAAAACCCGTCCCTATAACAGTTTAATCGACTAAAACTATCCAGACTTGTTGGCTAAATGCTGATGTGTGTGTCAGGTGGGACATACATGCTCTCGTTGGAGAGACGCGAGTTACTCATCGTTCAGGAGGAATGTTCCCCTAGCATATTTTAAATACTCTTTCTGAGCTTTAAACTTTTTCTTCCATGTTAAACCTAAGTGTTTGGACCATGTGTCCCTAGGCTTCGGTAACTCCGATGTCAGTATGACCAATACGTGTGAATGGGTGGAATACGTATGGAACTTATTTCAATCTATATTGTAACCTGACTGGGGTGTGTATTTCTGTATTTTGATTGGTTACTTACAATAACACCCGGAAAGCTAATGACGTCATTAGAAGTGACATTATTAGCAATTGGAACAGGCGAAGTTGACGATTCAAGGGTCAACAGTTACATTGTAGCCAATTATTTTTTTTTCTCAAGAAATACCAAATATACAGTTAGTTATGTAGAAAAACGATTCAGTTTACAATGGACATAACCATATAGAGTTTTTAGATTTGCGGGTGTTATTGTCTATTCGATGCCCGCAAATGTTAAATTTTTGACCTCAGGCTAACATATATTTCATGTCGTTGTTTTTTATGTTTATTTTGTAATTTTGATTCTGTTTCACTGTAAAAGGCATTCGACATGCATTCTTGAAGTTTTATCACAAATTGGTAATACCCACTGGTGAACCAGTGGAGCCCACTCCTTTGGAAGCCTAGAAGACGGATAAATTACTAGGGATAAGCGGTATGTACTATGTGGATTGTGGATTCTCTTTGTGGGCCAGGGTTAAAGTTAAATGTTGTTGGTTGTCTCCCCGCTTCTTGAAAAAAAAACTAAAATCCGTTTGCTGCACCCGAATTGATCCAATCTTTAAAAACTGTGGGTTTTGTTTTAGTGTTTTGTGTTTAAGACGCTATTCAGTATTAGTAATGTTAATCAAAACAATGAAGAAATGGAGGAGTACGTAGGGGGATACTTTCTACCAGTATGACAGGAATACGAGACTCATTCAGCAATGTATTTTTTTTTTAAACGAAAAATCTATTGTAGTATATCCAAAACGGACATAAAAGAAATTAACGTTTACCAACATATTAGAAAAAATGACTTTTTGTCAGAATTCGTTTTATGTAATATAGGAGTGAGACTGGGAGGACATTTATTACCTCGTTTATTTTCACTGTATTTAAATGATTTGGAAGACTTTTTACAACTCTGACAATGTAAGAGTCTTACTGTTAATGCTTTTGATTTCGACATCTATTTGGATATTGGATTAACTATATTTTTTATGTTGTATGCAGAAGATACAGTATTACTCCCAAAACAAAATGAAGATAAACTTCAAAGTATTTTAAATGCTTATGCTACTTATTGTAAAACACGTAAACTGTCCATTAACACGCTGAAGAGTAAGACTGTTATATTTGGAGAAACAAAGAAATATTACAGAGATTATTTTTACTTAGGTAATCAAGCATTAGAGAATATGAATGAATATAACTACAAATTTCATTCATTGCAAGAAACCTGTAGCACAGCAAGTCAAGAAAGCCATGTTTTACATCTTAAAGAAATCTAACGAACTCTGTCAGTTGAATATGGACGAAGGTTATTTGATACAATAATTGTTCGTATACTGTTTTATGTTTGTGAAATTTGGTGTTTCGAAAATAATAATATTGTAGAAAAGATTCATATCCAGTTTTTACGATATTTAGCACCTGTAAGAAAAAAGAAGAAGAAGAAGAAAAAAAACCTATACATATATTGTATTGTAAGTTAAGATATCTGATCATACGATCTCTACTAATTTCGTGTTTTTGGGTCGACTGTTAACGGCTAAAATACAAATTTGAATCATACTTTAATATCCTAGCTGAAACGAAGTATACCACCTTTCGTTTTTGATTTCGTATCTCTAATCACTTTTTTACCATTTGAAAGGGGAAGTTTTATGTTTTATATGAAATAGCACATTTTGTAATACTAATATTGTTGGAGATACATTTCATTATTTATATGTACAAAATTTAAATTTACAGAAGAAAGACCCACATATCTTAATAAATACTGGTAAATGTGGACAGACCAAATATATATATATATATATATTAAGCAACTTTTTACTTGACAACATATCAATGTTCTAAAAACATGTGTAAATTTATATCCATTTGTAACAAACAATACTATGCCTCTAATGTTCTGTATATTTATTGACGGTATTTAAGACCCATATATGCATTGTATGTATATTAGTTATATATCAGTGCGCCTGTTTTGTGCGTATACATTATGCACACGATGTATCATAATATTGTATTTAACATAAGTATATCATTTATATATTATGTTCAGAACAGACAGGTCGGGCTACACGGTGGAACTTTAGATGTGTAGATAGAACAACAGTATGTACCCTTTCCCCAGCCACACCAACATCCCACAATGCCCACCTCCACAAAACACAACCATGCAAAACAACAACCAAAAATGAAGATAAACGATATTCAAGTTGGTTTACCCTTCCACGCCCTCACAAGTTTGAAATTCTTGTTGTTTATGTTTAACTGACGCCAAGCACGCTGTCCTGGTCTTTACTTCAGTCCTGTTGATTAAGTTGTTAGTGACAGACGTCGATGTAGACACCGTAGACCTCACCACTAAGCTGTGCAGTCAATGTACTGGAATCGGTACTGAGACAAACCCGACGCCTGGTATCCTAAACCTTGATATATTAACTACTGCTCAATCTTTTTTTACTTAAGCTGCATTGTCTGGTTTCAATCGTATACAGTCAAGTTCTAAGTTCAAATACAAGCATAACTGCACTTTTAATTCACTTGCGAGTTGTCGTCTTTAACGCATATCGTCAAATGCGTACTAGCCAGTTAGAACAATGTTCGCCATTTTGTAATACCGTACTGATTCTAGCAGTCATTCCTCGCAGCCAGTTACGTTAGCAGCAGGCATGCATGGCAACGTTCTAAACCCCGGAATTGTTCGCCTTTTATAATGCTTGTTGTGCTGTAATTTATACGAAACTAGTTGAACATCCTATATTTCCGTAGACAGAAGCATTTTTA
>JAECMU010023844.1:0-14388 GCA_016106625.1 Dracogyra subfuscus | reverse complement strand
GGCAAAAAAGGGCTTTTCCCCACCTCTGTTGTGTATATATATATATATATATATATATATATATATATTAGAAGCCTTAGAACTTATGATTATTTGGAAATATTAATACTAGCTAAAGTGATTGTGGAAACTGATGTTAACTACAGCTTACCTCTTCTGTTTTCAGTTTCTTGTGAAGAAAGTTGTTTGAATAGCAGAGAACTTTTTGTGTTGCCCTCTCACAGAGTTCAAGTTTATTACGCAGATAATGTCTCTTGGTCATCACAAAATGTTCAAACTGCTTCGACCGTTTCTGACCATTTCCCAAACCAATGTTTCTATATCTAAAAGAAAGAATACTGTCAGCATAAAGAATGTCAGTTTCACCGTTTCTAACATTAACATAAGATATTATAAAACAAAAATACACACTTCATGTACTTAGCTAATTTCTGCTCTAATTGACAATAGCACTTAATTCAATATTGTGAATCGAAGAAAATATTAGACTGTAAGCCAATGCATTATCATCAAGAACTTACATTTAAAAGAATATGCATCACTACTTGTTTAACTGAAATAAAGGCATCAGAAAATGCCAGCAACTAGAGGGTATATTAATGTATCAATCTGCCATGACAGGGTGGTGGGCAGTGTTATATAGCCAGGTTTTAATTACTACTGTCACCCTTTTCTACACAAACAAAACAATGACATACTTTTTGCCTCTCTTGCCAGTCATTGTCATTTGATTAATGTCATAGGACTTGAGTGAAGCCAGACGTCTTGCTTCCATTAAAAGATTCACCAAAAGTCGAGCATTTATGCCACATTCTTCCTTTGTTGCTGAAAAAAGAAGAAGATAAATAGAAACAAATTGTGTATCAGAACACAGCATAATTATGATATAAAATATTAGGGCCTTCAAAGTAGCAACTTAATGATTTATTTGGCAATACTAAAAAATATGTACAAAACAAAGTAAAATATGTTTCCACCTATGAAAACTATCGTCTGAATCTATGGATTGAATAAAAGATTAAGGTATCCACGTTGTGAAATAATCTTGAAGACAAGCATGAAACATAAAAAGAAAGAAAGAAATGTTTTATTTAACGACGCACTCAACACATTTTATTTACGGTTATATGGCATCAGACATATGGTTATGGACCACAGATATTGAGAGGAAACCAACTTCATGGGCTACTCTTTCCAATTGGCAGCAAGGGATCTTTTATTTGCACTTCCCACAGGCAGGATAGCACAAACCATGGCCTTTGTTGAACCAGTTATGGATCACTGATCGGTGCAAGTGGTTTACACCTACCCATTGAACCTTGCACAGCACTCACTCGGAGTTTGGAGTCGGTATCTGGATTAAAAATCCCATGCCTCGACTGGGATCTGAACCCAGCACCTACCAGCCTGTAGACCAATGGTCTTACCATGACGCCACCGAGGCCGGTGCATGAAACATAAGACATTAACTGCAGTTAACCCCAAAACACAGCACACTAGGTAAACTAATACACAAATAAAACAACACTTCAAAATAAAAACCTACTGCCACGTAAAATGTATCTTTGTAGACATTTGCATGGTGTTCGTTTGATTGTAGGACAGTAAAGATCTCCAACTAAAACAGAAAGAAAATTTCTCTGAAATACTGGCAAAAGCAGGATTACCTGTCACAAGAAATACTGTAAAACATGAATACAATGCGGCATGATATTATTACAATGAGACCGGTACACACTAAAATGTGTATTTTTATTCATAGCAACTTTTAAATATCACACTAGAAAACTAAAAATTTACTTTAATTTTGGCTCACATCAATTAAACAACAATTAAACAACAGAAGTTAGATTTTTTTTGACAGTCAAACCAGTGAAGTTAGCCATTTATGTCAATTGGTAATGATTTGCTGTTTCCTGTGTCTTTTATGCAGAGCACCACAGAAATGACAAGGTGTGGAGCTAACATACTATATCTACATGTACCTAGTATCAACAACAACAATTAAAAGAGTTTTTGTTTCACATGTCCAGAAATATGTTTCTTTTATGTTTGTGTTATCTTTTTTATGACATGATTACTTTCTAATGACATAAAAAAGCACTTCTGTTCTAATATATATATATATATTTGTTTCTTTAAAAAAAATTTAGTTGGTAACATAGGTACAAATCTAATGTGTCAACTAATTATTGTGCTAAGACATCAGACACCTTTTTTGCATTAATATCTCGATCGCATTAATTTCTTGATTTACAGTAACCCATGGCAAGTGACATTCAATGTTGGGCTACTAACCAACTACTACTGCCATGCTAGTGAATTTTTTTTGTATCAAATGCTGCAGTTAATGTCTATTTTTAAATATGAATATCCTGCCCCAACCCCCCAATGTTCGTGTTGTTAAGCTCTATCTCCCTCTTTAGGTGACATATCTGAATATTACTACTATTTAAACTTTTATTAACTTAAAGAAAAGTAGGGCTAGTGAATTTTTAATGATGGCTAGTAAACTTTTAACATCACTGATCCAGTGGTTAGTGGATTTTATAAAAAGTCTAGAAGCCTTGAGTAACCAATGAAAAAATCCCGATATCTCTAATTTTAATAAAAGCTAAAAGTATGTTTAATGACACCACTAGAGCACATTAATGTATTAATCATCGCCTATTGGATGTCAAACATTTGCTAATTTTGACATATACACTTAATAGAAAGGGATCTTTTATATGCACTATCCCACAGCAAAGTTCAATAAAGTTCTTAAATATATCTAATACTCAAAATTATTTTGACTGTGATTTCCACAAACAAAGGAAAGGCAAATACGAGTAGCTATTTAGTTTGTTTACAACAAATGACGTAGCTACCTTCTGGTTCTTTCAAATCTTTAGCCAACGTTGCTGCAAAACGTTTGGCTTCAGCCAAGTATTTCTTCTTATCCTCTTCAGTCAAAGTTGGTTTAGGTGTTCTCTTTGCATGCTTTGGACGATCTAAGGCCAATCCTTTAAAATGCAATACAGATTAATATAGTAAAATGTACACGTATGTTTTTGCTCTTTAGCAAGATAATATAACAAACACAGTAAAATATACAAGTTTATTAGTGTTGTCTTTCAAGACATGAGTTAACAAACACAGTAAAAATCTTCAAGTATATTAGTGTTGTCTTGAAAAAAGAAGAAGAAAGAAATGTTTTATTTAACGACGCACACAACACATTATAATTACGGTTATATGGCATCAGACATATGGTTAAGGACCACACAGATACTGAGAGAGGAAACCCGCTGTCGGCACTTCATGGGCTACTCTTTCCGATTAGTAGCAAGGGATCTTTTATATGTACCATCCCACAGACAGGATAGCACATACCACAGCCTTTGATATACCAGTTGTGGTGCACTAGCTGTGACGAGAAATAGCCCAATGGGCCCACCGACGGGGATCGATCCCAGACCGACCGCACATCGAGGGAGCGCTGTACCACTGAGCTATGTTACACCCCTGTTGTCTTGAAAGACATGAGATAAACATTACAGTAAAATGTACAAGTATATTAGCATTATCTTGCAAGATACGAGTTAACAAGTACATGTATATTAGTGTTCTATTACAAGACAATAAATACCAAATATCCCCATAAATCATTATGTTTCAAATATATAGGAAAATGTAAAAAGCCTGTTAGAGAAATAATTCTTACCACAAGCATTGCAAAGAGTCAGTTTGCGTCCTGTAATAGAATCAGTCTTAATACGAGGACACGGCTGATGCTTGCTGCGTTTTGTCCGAGAACCTCTCTTTGACATCCGGGGATTGCACACGTAAGGAGATTTACACAGGTCACAACAAAAGGGCATCCCTATAAAATTAGAAAATAATTAAAATATGACATTGTAAGAACAAATATTTATACATATGTACATGAACCGTACTACTTTAATAATATAAAATGAAAAACTGGAGGAACTGGGGATGGAAGGGCATGTACCCTCCATGTGAGGATGAAAATTAAAAAACAAAATACATAAATAACAAGTCCTGGTTTTACATTTAAAAGTAGAGTAAACTCCAACAAGAGCCTTATGTATTGGAAAGATACATACCCGGACCACCAATACATACTGACACTTTAACAAATGAAAAACGCAAAATTTTAAAATTAATAAAAAACCATGATTATTCCTGCTAACTGGGGGCAGCCATTTTGTTTAGTTTTTCTGACGTCTGGTGGTGTAGTTTGGGGTGAAGTGACATCAGCTCCGTCGAACTTCTCTATTATGCACAGTGTAAACAAACGCTCTAAATTGCGACAAGGCCTTTGTTTTCATCAACCCGACTTGTAAAACAACATAAATGACTTGACAGTATAATAAACTATTTAACTAAATACGTTTCAGTTTGCATCAATATAATGAAATGGAGTTATAGTATGTTTTTTCTATTAAAAAATCCAAAGACAAAATGCATATTATTAGGCCTATTGGTAGGATACGTTCGACCATTCACAACACACAAGTGATGATTTTCTTTTGCGATTATAGATGGGAAAGTCTACTTAATCAAAGGTTTTACAGAATTACTTACAGTAATAAGGGGGGTGGGGGCTGGTAAAGTCCATTATAATTTGAGGTTATCACACAATACCATGTGATCTTAATAAATAAGGGGGGTGGGGGCTGGTAAAGTCCATTATAATATGAGGTTATCACACAATACCCTGTGATCTTAATAAAAGAGACCCGTCTTTTTAGTGTGTCTAGACACAGTGTCCAAGGACCGTCTAAATATACACCTGCCAATGAACTGTTGCTATCTTACTGAGATGATTATTATTAATGAATATTGTGATGCATCCGCAAAAATCAGGTATGTTTTGTTTCTTCAGTTCCAAGACTAATTCCTGATGTGACACATTAGGTATTACGTAACCACCAGCTTGCCATAGAGCGTATTCACTGGGATGGTACAAAATGGCTGCACCTGTTATACATAATAGCCGTCACATTTAACCGTTTTATTAATTAACTATACGCTTATATTTGTTGATATTAAGCAATAATGTGAAATACATATCGTTGAATATGCATACCCGGTCAAATGCCTTGATTGTGTCCTCCTTTAACATGGATTGGTCTATTCGTGTATGACTAGCATATCCAATATACTTTGAGCATTGAAAATTTTTAATTTTAATTAAAAAACAAAATATACTGAATAAGCTAGTATACAAAATAAATAATAGAATTACAAAAAGTTAATACGTTTTAATAATCAGTTTACTTGTAATATTACATCAGACATGAGTGTGGTCCGAGGTAGACGAGCATAATTTTGAGGCACCAGTGAAGCTTTTAATGCTGAACTACTTTAAAACACTTAATTATTCTCTATGAATAGGTATTTCTCATGTTCTTCACCACTCGTCCGAGACTATGTAAAATGCAAGTGGTTACTGTTTTCACAAGCCGATACTGATGTTACTGACTGGGCAAACAGAAGTTTTGGCTAGCCTCGACCACTGGAGTGAAGTCTGTACTAATACTGACAGTCATAACAAATCTTAAGAACAACTCACAGAAACAAACAGTTCACTGAGCTGGATATATGTACTAGACTATGCAATTAAGCCATTAACAAGCACTGATTGAGCCATTAGTTTACCGTTAGACAGTCGATCATAAGGTCTATTTGCGCCATAAGCAGGTGGCAGAACATGCTTTTTCTTCCTTCTTTTGTGCACTGCTTGTGTACTTGATTCAGCAATCTCACCATCGGGAGAGAATGACCGCTTCTTCTTCTTTGGTCTTTCACTTTTCCTTTCAAATGAAGACTCCATGTTATCTGCTGAACTGTAAGAACATTTTATTGATAAGAAAGCTTACAAATTTGCAATTCTAAAAATACACTGTAATGTTAAAATGCCACATGAAAGACTTTAAGTAACTTTACGGTGTTAAAATAAAAATGAAAAACCCTCACAAAACAAGGGTTGCAGTAAAATATTTGTACTTTAGTAACATATTTGAACTTTAAATTAAAGGTTACTATTTGTGACACCCAATAGCCAATGTGTATTTTTGTGCTGAGGTGTCGTTAAACATTCATTCATTAAAATAAAATTTGAAAATAAAATATTCTGGAACATAACAAAACATTATTTAAAGCTACACTGTATGATTATTGAGAATTTGTTATATAAAGACCTATCCAAATGAAGCACACCTCGCCCTCAAATATACTCTGATCTAAAAATAGAAAATTAGAAGTGACTTCTCCCTTCCCATGAAAATTGGCTGAAATGTACAAGGTCAAATAGTATTCCGTCATGTTCCACTTTGAAACTTTCCTAAGCATACACTTGGTTTGAATTGTAACAGTTTATTATCAAATACTACTACTATATCCAGTTATAAAATTTAATCGAAACAATTGACTATTTTCATTAAATAAATAATTAATTAACCTTGACCCCTGTCAAAATTCTATAAACAATCAGACAATGCAGTTTACAGTCTGTTTTTATTTTTCACCATTCTGGTAAAAAATATTAAGCCAAAGTTTCAAAAGATGAGCTTATCTTTTGTCAAATATATATCATAATAAACATTTACCGTCAGATATGTTATATTTATTGTGTATGAAGCCAAAACAAGGGTGCAAAACGTAATCCTGATTATTATTGATCAGTACAATGGTAACAGGTCGTGTTGCCCTTATGATTAATTTGCCCGAGTAGTTTCAACCAGTGTCAATTCATACTGTCAACTGAGTCATTTCACCCTAATTTTAATTTTGTTGAAAAAAAAAGAAGTTATAATTTAGGTTATGTCCATTAATTTTTTAAAAATTTCATACTAAGTTGAAACATCTGTTAAAATAAAACAATTCCTTTGGCCTACATGTTTTGTTTTTATTTTATACAATATTTATTCTATCATTTACGAAATACATATACGATAATAAAAAGTAAGTATATATTCATCAGCTATAGTGATAATATGAACGTCTGCCATTTTTACTGCATGCTATATTACACCATCCAACATTCCGTAAACATTTGCAATACTTTTAATCCATTTGTAATCTTTGAAAATGTCTTCAACAGTGTTCGAGACTAAACGGTATCCCAATATCCCGAGGATACCAGAATTTAATTTTTGATACCAGAATTCAAGAACCCAGTATCCCACTGGAATATCATATAATGTGGTTGGGTTTTTTAATCCTGTGCTTTTATTTTTTCACTAACAAAGGAAGTAGACTAAAAAAGAGAACAGTGCCATCCAAGTTTGTTTCGATGAAATTTATGAATTTCATTTAAAGGGACATTCCCGAGTTTGCTTCATTGTAAAATATTTCCGACTAATAAAATAGTTCTATGATTAAATTTAAGTATTAAATACATTTTCTTGTTTAGAATATCAATGTCTGTATATTTAATGTGTTATTGGGAGTCTTAATATTTATAAGAAGCCCAAAATGCATTTCATCTTCAAAAACAAAAAAACATTTTGAAATAAAAAGAAGATTAACTTAGTACAAACATTACAATGATCAGAAACACGTTTAATATAGAGCCACAAATATTCTAAACAAGAAAATACATTTAATATGTAAGTTTAATCGTAGAATTATTTTATTAGTCGATAACATCTTACAATGTAGCAGCAAACTCAGGAATGTCCCTTTAAGTGAGATTCTATATTCTCAGGTGGAATACTAGATTTTGAAATGTTAGTATCCAATTGTGATACTACCCTAAATTTTTTATCTCAAACCCTGTTCAATGTTTTTATTTATGATCAAACAGCCGGCAATGCAATGTGACCTCAGTCATTATAATATAGATCATGTGACCATGTGATAACAGGGGTTGAAATTTAAATTTTTAACCACTATCCCAAAGGAATAACGAATTTCAAAAAACACTATTCCGTCTAAAAATGTACTGTCCCTTCATTTATTAATGTACCACTAGTTTTCTTGATTGTGCTACGTCACCCTGTACAACAATGTGTAACGAACAATTGTTTATATACCAGCCTATTCATTACTGCATACTAGCTGGAATGACAAACTCACTCCAAACATTAGTCTCGATTTTGTACCGGTAAGTGCAGGAGAAAGGTCTTAGTAGTGCAAGGATTTGTTCTGCAGAAATATGTAGCTGAAGAAAAAGTGTAAGCGGAATAGTCGCAGGTGATTGTCAGTATTCCATGCTTTATTTTCACTTTCATTACAGAATATTGGAAGAATTGTTTTACTATTCCATTTCGAAATTTACTATTTGCAGAATAGTGTATAATTCGAGCTCTGGATCAAATAATGCCATATAAGGAAGGTTGCTCCAGTATTCGACCAATAGAAAAGCTTGACGATACATTCCCAAAATTAACTCCCAAGAACCACAAATGTACTACTTTTATGTCTTTTGGTGCTGTTTGTCAGGACTAACAGTAACACAAATATATTTTATTTTTAGTTTATTATTATTACATGTATGTAAATTGAGACTAATGAGTTAGGGCCAAAGAGACTTTTATCAGAAAGTATTGTGTGCATGTGAATGTGTATACAAGCATGTGTGTGTATGCGTAAATGTATGAATATGTGATAGTTGTTAAAATCAACAGTTTTTGGATTTAGTTGTTTGATATACTGTAAAACGGGTAATATTTGCGGGAGTAAATTTTCGCGACCAGTCAATTATAGCCATTTCGTGGTTTATAATTTTTGCGCAGTCGTTTTTGTTTTTTTCTCAAGTTGGTAAAAAAGATGGAAATAAAGAATGAAAAAGAACGAATTCAGTACTACTGCATACTTTTTAATCCACAAGGATAAATGAACTGTGACTGACTTAGACTAATTGTAATAGTATAAACTGACTGATAACTTAAGTGGTACAATCACAAGTGTTTTATCTCGAGATGACCGCTTGAATGACTATAATCCCAAATGTGTTCTAATTAATAAATTTTGGTGGTTGAAAACGTCTTATCCTATTTTGTTTGTGTACACACATTCTCAAAAGTACTAACGGATTAGGCTTATGTCAAAACATCGGAAGTAGTAGTACTGATTTGGACAAAAATGTTTTTATTGTTGCAGCTATTAATTGGATACTTACCACTGTTGATTTTAATTTTTTAAACAAATATGTGAGTAAATGAAATGTATTAACCTTATTTTTGTTAGTGTTATTTTTTTTAAAGATGATACTATAGTATTAATATTCGTGTGAGTTTAATTTTCGCAGTCAAATTAAAATCGCGAAAATTACACACACGCGAATATTAACTGTTTTACAGTATCTTGCATTTACTATAAAATACACTTTAGTTTAAAGTTTAGTTTTATTATTTAATTAGAAAGTGTTAGAATACTGTGTCATCAAGTTGAATACTGCATAGGCCTACTGATCATTGCAGCACTCAAACCTACTCTAGTCGGTGTATACTACTATACTGCATGAACAAAACTTGACATTACTTGGGTCTATTTCATGAACAGCATTGCCAGTAAGTATGTATGAAGTAAAACAAATATTAGCAAATGCCAATAAAACGAACATGTTACAATACTTTCTTTCTGGATCCGTGCAGCACTGTTCTTGATAACACAAAAGTGGTCGAATACTTGGGCCATTCACCCATTGCCCTACATGAGATGAGGGAGGTTTCCATTTTAAGAATTTGGGCAAAATTGCTATTGAATTATTATTATTATTAACATTACTAATACACTTTAATGTGTTTGAAGAAAATATTGTGATTACAAAATTGTACCTTTTACGAAATATGGATTTCAAGTGAAATTACGGTAAGATATGTTATATTTATTGTGTACGAAGCTAAATCAAGGGTGCGAAGTCTCAATCAAAGTGACGGCCGTGGACTTAAAACTGAAAATATTCACATAAAACAATGTTTATAGATGATGGGAAGGACTATAGTTTTCAAATTAACACATAATATGCATAATGAATACCATCACTTTACCATTTAGTATATATCACACAATTCTGGAAAGTGTGGTGACATAAATGATAAAAAGTAACAAAATGTTGAAAAAACCACAAAACCGACGACCGATTTAGTTAATAATAGAGTTCCGTCCCTTTACAATTACATGGTCTCACATTACAGTTGATACGTGATGGCTTTTAGCATAATATATTAGTAGGTATCCTGATTCAAGAAAGTCCATTAATTCATACAAGCTGGGGATTAATAAAAACAATATATAGGCCTACTACTAGTATTTGATTTATTTCACATTAGTACCTTAAAACATGAATATCAGCAATGCATTATCACTATTCAAGTCTATTGCAAGTGTTGAGTAGGTAATAAGGTATGGCCTAACACTTTACATGCCATTGCACACACACACACACACACACACGTGGCTTATCTGGATCCGCCACTGATCTCGATAACGTGACCGTAACTTGGGGTGGAATCAGTCCCCCACAAAATATTATGAAAAGAGCCCCTTTTAGTTTTAGAAATTCTCTTTTTATATATACGTAGTCAACCCTGTGTTAATTAGTAGCCACCAAAATGGAGAATAAAAACTGACCTTTTAAGACGGGTGACCGCTTAATACAGGTCAGTGTATACGGTTGCAGATGATTTGGGAGTATTAAAATGTGACCTCTTAAGCCACTACCCCTGCCCGTTGTGACGCATACCATCCAACATATACATGCTACGTTCGGTACTCACTCACTCACTCACCCAAACCCACCCACCCATCCATCCAATCACTCATTCATTCACTCACCCACTCAGTCACTCGTTCACCCACCCCAGATAATAATGTTTACTATACTCTGTAGTTATGATATTTTATGCGATTAACATGTAACCACGCATCACTGGTTTCACCTGTATGACACGTCAGTACACAGGTGAAAAGCAACCAAACTAATTGCCATGTGATCATGCTTACTCGTAGCTGCACAAACACAGACGTCTAATTTTAGACTGACATTTTATTTTCGTAGTATAGCCATTGACCTAGCTTGCTATCTTATATTTATTTGTGTGATTTGAAGGTAGCTTGGATGACCACAACAACACATGCATCAGAACAAACAAAGCGCTTACAAACTTGTCATACACGCTCTTAGGTCATTCTATAGAGTAACGGTTTAGTACAGTACAAGTGGTTACATAATGGTATAAATCTTTTGCGCAATGGCAGCCAGCACGACCAAGCTTGCAGGTTTATTACCGTACGGGAACAGAAACCGTTAACAGTAAACACAATCCGAAATTAAAAACGTGTCAAGAACACCAGCGATTACACAAAGTAGGATAACAAGATGGACCCGAGGTAAGTAGAAAATGTAAAATCGTATAATGTATAATGCAGGATTTATACTACAGTTACCCGATAGGAAGGAAATGTTTTATTTAATGACTCTCAACACGTTATTTACGGTTATTCGGCGTCGGACATATTATGGTTAAGGACCACACATATATTGAGAGAGGAAGCCAGCTGTTACAACTTCATAGGCTACTCCACCAGTTGTAGAGCACTGGCTGGTACGAGAAATAGCCCAATGGGCCCATCGACGGGAATCGATGCCAGATCGATCGCGCATCAGGCGAGCGCTGTAACTGATCGGCTACGTCCAGCCTCAATTAACCAATAGAGTAGTATTTGGGATTCCACAATAATTACACATATTATATGTACACACACACACACACACACACACACACACACACACACACACACACACACACACACACACACACACACACACACACACACACACGCGCGCACAATCAGCTGTATTAAGAAGCCACTTGTCTTAAAAAGTATCTTGCCTGCTTGACACGTTTGATTGTAAATATTATATGTAACACGCGTTTGGAAGATGGTAGCGTCGGGAGGTGTGTGTGTGTTAAGCAGATATTCTAGTAGGAGGCGAATGTATTATTATGTATAAGGAAGGAAAACTTTGTTAACGTACCCATATCTTCTGAACGTTCAAGCACGCCCATCCTGGGCACGACTTCTGATTTGCGCCAGATCTCCTCAGGCTGTCCAGGACGCGAGGCCTTGTTTGTGTTTTGAATTTTTGTAGAGAACCTGCTGGCTGATTATAAAACACACAGATAACTTTATTGGTTCTCCCCCCACCTGCCTCCAAGTCGATTGGGCTGCTGGTTCTCACCTTTCCTGTCACAGACGGAGGGATCCGGCCAAGGCCGGTCCCTGCGACTGCGATAGGCGTACGCTACAACAGCTTGCTCTGAAAGTGTACGTTAAATTCTTAGGATTAGGATTAGGATTATTGGTTCTTTCGGTACAGCGCTCGATCGATTCGGGTCGGTCTGGGATCGACCCTCGTCATTGGGCCCATTAGGCTATTTCTCGTTCCAGCCAGTGCACCACGACTGGTATATCAAAGGCCGTGTATGTACTACCCTTTCTGTGGGATGGTGCATATAAAAGATCCCTTGCTACTAATTGAAAAGAGTAGCTCATGGAGTGGCAAAAGCGGGTTTCCTCTCTCAATATCTGTATGGTCCTTATCCATATGTCCGACTCCATATGTCCGTAAATAAAATGTTTTGAGTGCGTTTCTTTCTTTTTACTGGTTCTTTTTTCTACTTTTTTTTGGTGGGGGGGTGGGGGTGGAGGAGGAGAGGGGATTTAGCTCAGCTTAAGATGTTTTCGTCGCAGGATCAAACCACCTCGGTGGATCCACTCAACTGACTGCTTTTTTCCTCGTTCCAACTAGTGACCACAACTGATCAAAGGCCGTGGTTTGTGCTTTCCTGTCTGTGGGAAGGTGCATATAAAAGACCCTCGGCTGTTTTTGGAAACATGTGGCAGGTTTCCTAAGACTAAAATGTAAAAATTACCAAATGTTTGACATCCACAGGGCTCACCCTGGATCAAAAATACTTGTAGCCAAAATATTAGCCGAATGGAATTTTTATTAGCCATATTGATTCAATAGCCGATGATTAATTAATCAATGTGCTCTAGTAGTGTCGTTAAACAAACCAAACTAACTTTTTTCTTTCTTTCTTTCTTTAATTCATTCATTCTTCTTTCTTTCTTTCTCTCTTTGAATAATATATATTTCTGCTCATATTTAAATTGTATAACTATATTTCTGTCGTTACGTTTATGTAAGGCATAGACTAAGTATAGTAAGTTGTATAACTTGTGTCTAATCCATAGATTTTAAAAAACATTTTCTCTAAAATTCAATAAAATACCCATTGAAGTTGACTGCTCTAACCGGCCTCGGACATAAGGCTGGCAGGTACTGTGTTCGCAGCCCGGTACCGGCTCCCACCCAGAGCGACTTTTAACGACTCATTGCAAGACTGACTGGCCTCGGTGGTGTCGTGGTTTTGTCATCGGTCCACAGGCTAGTAGGTACTGGGTTCGGATCCCAGTCGAGGCATGGGATTTTTAATCCAGATACAGACTCCAAACCTTGAGTGAGTGCTCCACAAGGCTCAATGGGTAGATGTAAACTTGCACTGACCAATGATCCATAACTGATTCAACAAAGGCCATGGTTTGTGCTATCCTGCCTGTGGGAAGCGCAAATAAAAGATCCTTTGCTACCTCATCTTCATAAATCAAGGCTAATATTCGTTCCTCATATTACGAGGAACGAATATTAGCCTTGATTTATGAAGATGTTGCTAACAACAGTGTCAGAATGACCATATGTTTGACGTCCAATAGCCGATGATAAGATAAAATAAATCAATGTGCTCTATGGCGTCGTTAAATAAAACAAACTTTACTCTTTTTTTCATTGTAAGACTGAAAAAGCCACTACAACCTCTTTTCTCTCACTAACAACTAACCCACTGTACTGGACAGACATCCCAGATAGCTGAAGTGTGTGCTCAGGACAGCGTGCTTGAACGTTAATTGGATATAAGCACAAAAATAAGTTAAAATGAAATGATTGTTCCACGAGTACTAACATGACTCGAAGACCCGTGCAAGGACGAGCACTCTCATTTAAATATATTGTTTACGTCATTCTACCATATGCTTGCCACCGGTCATCATATATAACTTGAATGAACCTTTTGTGGATATAGACACGTTAATAAAATACCCGTAATCCGTATGGCTATAAGACACGAAGGGAAAACAAAAGTCGAATGTGTGGAATTCAATACAATGGCATCATTTGGCATCCATGTTCGGCGTTGGAATTAAGATGCAAAGGGATATTTTACTTGTTGCGTTCTTAGTCTCATTATAATCTAGGGTAAGTGTCGGGTACTCAAGTCCGGATCGAATCTGACCCTAGAGTACTCGAGTCCAATATTTTGATTGTCATTATCCCCCCCCCCTAAAACCCCCCAAAAAACAACCCAA
>JAECMU010023832.1:8057-28965 GCA_016106625.1 Dracogyra subfuscus | reverse complement strand
GGCCTAATAACATTAGGCAAGTTCTGAATAGTCTGATTACAGGTAGAAATTGTGTGAGGACATTTTAAATATATATATATGGAGATGGAGATGGAAATGCACAGAGACACATTCATAGACAGACAGACATACAGATAAATTAAGCTCAGACATACATTTATAGCCTACTCCAACAACATTAAAAAATATATATGCACATCCATGAAGAAAGTACAATTTATATAATGGCCTTTGATAGACCAGTTATTTTGAAAATCTCGAACCAAATAGTGCTTGTGAAGCAGCCCAAGATATAATTGTAGATTAATCTCCCTCTTACCTACACCTATAGTTGTGGCTCACCCAGTTATGCATAACTTTACAATGCATTTCCTCATTATCCACACCTGTGCTCCTCACCTGACATTCCAGCAGATCAATGAAACATTGATCCCACTGCAGACTACCTGATTTTATCTGCAAGTTATGTCATCCATGAAAAACATTCTGTGAGAGGACTGCAGTAAATCTGCAATAAACAGAGACATAAGCTGTTAATGTGGGTTGCTTTTACTTTATTTCATTACATAAATGTTCAGTGAGTGTTTGAAGTCACTCTCAAATGGTTTTTCAACTGTTTATCTTCGACTAACATCTACAGGTTGCATCCCATTTTATTGTTGTCAAATAGCTTTGGTCTAGTTATGGGTTAACCAAGCTCAACAGATATTACATGTCTTAGCATAACAATTGGGATATTCTAATTCAGTCCATCCATTGGTGATGTCAATTCTGATAGGACATTTGCAAACAATTTGTGGTGGTAAAATTATCATTAAGGCTGGTAGGAGCTGGGTTCATATCCCAGTACTGACTTGCACTCAGAGTGAGTTTTAAGGCAGTGAAACCATTATCTCCTTAACCACCATCATCTCACCATTAAGCTGATATTACAGACAGCCAAGATAGCTGGGATGATAAGCCTGAACATGTAAGCATCAAATTAAATCAAAAATGAAATAAATAAAAGTTCCAAAATATATCTTACATAATTAAATAACAAACAATCACCACCCCGATACCTGTTTTATGATGACATCATGTTGCCAGGTTCCTAGCAAATTATTGTGTTAGTTAAAAACTGAATAATTTTAATGTTTGAAATATATCCTTAATTTGAAAGTTTTATAAACACAGACATCAGAATTATTGAATATTTAGTATCCAGTGGCCAATGGTGAATAAATCAATGTGATCTAGTGGTGCCATTATGATTAAACAAAACAAACTTTACCTTTAAACTTTAAGATGCTGAAAGTGTTTTGCTAGTCATGTGATCTCTGTCAGAACCACTAACAGGTTAGCAGCTCTTTACCCAATTTCGTATTGATGTCACCATCCTGTGTTGTTTGTAATATTTATATCCTTACTGAAAATCAGGCCCCATGCTAAATGAAACTTTTAGAGTTTAGATTCAACTCTTAACAGAGTATGGTATTTTAATGCCAAACAAATGTTATGCGTGTGACATCATTATAGATTTGAGTTTACACTCCAAAGTTTTATTAGCATATTTGTAAATTAGAATGGGAACAATTCAGTCGTTTTACTTTCATACATTTTCCATTTTATTAGCTCATGAAAATGTTACATAAACTAGTACTTATACATTGGTCTTTGTTAGCTATAGATCTTTGACCTTGTTGGTTTAATGATTCAGTTTTAAGTCCATATTATATGCACCCACTTTTAATAAAGGATTTAAAATGTTAGAAATGGGCAAGGTTATTTGTGGAAATTATGTTTCTTTTACATATTTAGTTTGTTCATTTACCTTCTTACGTAAATATAAATCTCCACACATGGTTACAGGTTAGTAATTGGCAATACCATGCTACAACAGTAATAGTATTGCCTTAAAATAACAAAAAACCTCCCAATTATTCACGTTGTGTAGTAATTAACCAGACGTCTGTAGGGTTCTGTAACCTTTCATCTCCCTGTTTTGTGTTTTCATACCTGTTACTTATCAAGGTATGGTGTTTCGGCTTTGATTGGCGTAAATTGTAACCTGACCATGTGCTGCATGGTGGCAATGGAGTGGAGATGCATTCATCAACAAGTTTCCATCTTCCCACTTGTTGATGGGTGTTTCAGCACCAGTTAATCCCAGGAGTACCAGACAGTCAGCGGAACATGCTGGTGATACAGAAGCTCTCATCATCTACAATGGCAGTTGTTTGTTTTCAAGATGTCACAGGATCATGTTTTTGTAGTTCTAGGAATGAATTCTTTGTTTTTGAGAACCTTGTTAGTTGTTTTATGTTGCCAGGGAAAACAGTTAGCACTATGCTTAGTAATATTAGATGATGTTGTCAAGAATGATTTTTTTTTAAATATGTTTTTATGCTACAACTAAGATAAACAGTATATAGGTGTTCTCTTTTCTTCATCACAGTTTGTAAGTTGAGTAGACAAACAGCTATTTTCTCACCAGCATCTAACAGGACTCTGCATTGCTATCATTCATTTAAAACTCTTATTATGAAATCTTTTTGTAATTGATACAAGTAACAAGTTTCTTGGGAGGTAAAAGTAGTATGCAGATCACACAATAAACATGTAAAAAAAAAGAGAGAGAGAGAGACACACATATAGAGAGAGAGACACATAGAGAGAGAGAAAAATTAATTTATTTAGATATATCACAAAATATCTGATTTTTATCATTAGGAAATTTCAACCCATGACATTCACTTTAAGTTGTAAAATTGTTGTCTTTAAAGCTCTGTGCACTGCTCTCTTCAAATCACTTTATGTTGTGGAAATAAATTTAAAAGCTTTTTTCCCACACTTTGTTAAGAAACAGCCGTTTTATGTCTCATGCAACTACCCCTGGTTTGTATTCACTGCAGGTGTTCATGTTTCTCATTAAAAACTTTCCAACTTGCTTGATATATATAACTTTCACATGTCTTTCCAGCAAAGAGGTCAAGGTCACTTTTTAGTGCCATGTAAATAGGTGCAGTTGTACTTTTCACATACATATAGCATACACTTTGTTTTGTCATACATCACTTACATGTACTTGCAGAATTTTATCTGCCTATATCCAGTTACGGTTAAAGCATGCTGTCCTGGGGACAGAGAAAGTGTCATATGTTAAATCAAAAGTACAGAATAATACCTAAAGTTATTGCCACAGTGGGCAGTCTGGGAAATAATATCAAAATTTATAAAAGTCTTCATTTTCAAAAATCGTAATGTTATATATTCCAGGCATGTAGCATCAGGGATGAAACCCCCTGGATTTATCCAGAATTCTAGATTTTAGTGCAATTTTCCCCGAATTCTTCTTGTACTTATTCTTTAAAAATAATGGTCATTAAGAATTTAACTTTTGATTTTTTTTTTTGCTCTTTGGAAAATCTTGGTCACCAGATTCATAATCGAACAAATAAAACATTGTAACCTTAATGAAAGGCTGTCAGTTAAAACCTATTTTTCAAAGTTTCTGGGTTTTCTGTTAGTCATTTTCATCATACTTATGTAACATACATATACTTATGATGCTATTTGTGTTAGAATATTGAAAGTTGTGGAACTGGTAGGTAAGATATATACATGTATGTACCAGTAATTGTTATTTTACTGATGACTTTAACAGTGCCAGCTTTCTGCAGTTAGACTACATTAATTATTACCTTCATCTGTGTCACAACTACGATTGTTAACTCAACTAAAAGTTAGTATTATGTTATTAATATGTGACTGTGACATCAACAGGAGAGGATGACTCCAATCCTAACTCCATTGTAGAATATAAACTAGCAGAAACATTTATTGAAATATGAAGACACTCCCGTCCCTCCCCCATTAGAGCCAGTGCCTTTTGCATTCCAATTTGAATCCTTAGTCAGTAGTATGTGCTGTCCTTTCTATGGGTAAGCCTAATTACATGTACAAGATCCCTTGTACACATGTCTCAACAATAGGTTTGTTTTTACACACTAAAACTATATGTCATAATTACATATACATGTATACACCTGCAGAATTTCTTCCACAGTGTAAAACGGGTATAGCAGCATACCCAAATGTTTTGCAGATTTTAGTTTTTTAAAGTTAACCTTTTGACACAATTATGATACCTAACCCATTTTCTTTCTTGGGGAGGTCCCTCCCCCCCCCCAATACCCTTGTCAAATATGGTTACATTCAGCATGCACATTGTAAATATTCAATTCGATAGCACCATACCTGGCAGAAACACTGACCTAGAAATTATTTAAGTACATCCTAGTATTGACCATGTGGTTTATACTTCACAAGTAATGGTGACCATTTCATTCACACAAAACACTGGACTTACTGAGTATTCACATTATATTGAATATGACACTCGTTACGTTAGTGTTCAATGTATTCCAGGGACAAAAGACAAAACCTTAAATATACATGAACATGTATGGTAATTAACTATCGAGCTGGCATCACATTGATGTGTTTCTCATAAGTAATTTATTCATGCCATCTCAATGAATACCCAGTAGATACAGAGTATCTAAAAGCTTTCAATATCTGGATTAAATCACATCGGAACAGACAACTACTTCCATGCATTTGTTTTGGTTGCAGGTGTTTAATTAAAATCCAGGTATTCAATTGACATGCAATATATTTGGAGAAGGATGTATAGCACAGTAGTAGAGTGCTTGCCTGAAATTAAGTGTCATAGCTTTGTTTGCTCTCATCCATTCCTGGCCCAACCAGTGCCCCATGAATGATATATGTCAAAGGCCATGGTATTTGTTGTCCTGTCTGTGATAATTGCATTTAATTAAGAGTAACTTGTGTGGTATGTTGAACCAAGTTTCCGTTCTCAGTATCACAGGAAACACATATTTTCATACTATGGAAGTTACTACAAGTTGTATATTTCTAAGCCTATTGTTTTTTAAATGACACACAAAAAATTGTAATTTTTATTTTATTTCTGAAGCACTTTCTTTTCTACGAACGTCAAACTAAACTGAAATTATTTTCACAAAATTCTTTTTTTTTGTAGAAGGAGGGGACGGACTATAGACCATAACCAAATTTTAAACTCCAACAATCCATACATGTGGTTTAAAATTTGCTGAGATGTCATTAAATAAACATTCCTTTCCTTGCAAATATCTCCTGATTAGCAGTTAGCCGAATTGTTGCAGAACAAGCGGTTTTTAAAATTGGTTTCTTTAACCGGTGTATGCATTCCGTGAAGTACTTATTGATTGTCGTGGTTACGGTGAGGAAGACACTTGTTCTGACCCCAAACCATTGATCGAACATCCCAACGGGAATCACTTGAACAAATCATCTGACTCCATCCATCTCATAAATCCCGTTGCCTCTTGTCTAACGTATCTCCAGTTACATTAAGAAAATTACATGTCAAAACAGTTTGGTGTGGTGTTAGTTTTTATTACCAAATAAAGCCTGGCTTTCTGGCTTTTGCCAGTATCACTATCACTGTTAATCACATTATTTAATATAATTACTAATTTGACTTGACAGATTGTCCACTAGTAGCCATTTATTCCATTACCGTTAAACACAGACTAGTGATCTGTAGTTTTTATACCGAAACCTGAAGAATACACTAAAATATTCAGTTGTTAAAATCTTTATTACCGTTTTCTATACAAAATTAAAAACTATACTTTACGTTGATATAATTACAAGCTTTCCGAATTTATACGATTTACTGTATTCTGATTGGCTGACGTCACTAAAAAACCAAGCGTTATCCTTCGATAAACCTCATAAAAATATGTCATGACGGAAGACCGTGATCAGTTGTTGTTGTCATCTTCGGTCTTCGGCAGATGTGATTGCGAATATAGGATGAGGCGTCTGCACATAACTCAGATGTAAAACAGCACGTGGCTATGCTGTTCGTTAATAAGAAAATCGCCTGTCTCTGAACATGAACAAAGTGTTTTTGTACCAAATGTACCTTGCTAGACGTTTCTCAAAAGTTCTTGTATTCACTAGTAAACAACTTTCTCTGACGTCATGTTTAAAATATGACGTTATACCAAAGACACATAATATTTTATTAAAGGGTCAGAATCTACATTTTATAAACTTAAAATGTACATCTATAACAACTTCTTGTACTGTTTGTAGTATAAAATAGCTTCGCTATGCTACGCGATTTTATACCATTTGTGACTTTTATACATCGATAAATTCCTAAAAAATTAGAAACAATTCTTATTTATGTATTGTATTATGCTTCCTTCCACAGCTCCTTACACTGGTTTTACATAATTATATAAATAACATGTTCATAAACTTACCTTGGGAAGGAAGGAAATGTTTTATTTAACGATGTGTTGAGAGCGTCATTAAATAAAACATTTTCTTTCTTCCTTCCCAATAGCCGGTGTGTATTTTTATTCATTCATTCATTATTAACAATATTTCTAGTCAATTGAAAATTGATTAGCAGCTACTGTTTAATATTTTAATATTGTGTAGCGATTTCTGAAATTTGTGTAACGAATTGCGATGTGATGCTGAACTACATGTTCCCTGATATTCTGCGTTGTCTTGTTGTTTGCTGTACATGCAAGCATACTAATTAGAGATGTGTGATATAATCAATAGACCAACATATCATCAATCAAAAGGTAAATAATATGTATTAAATAACCCCACCTGTACTGATGGTAATTTGTGTATTTCAAGTTAAGTAGAGCACATTGATTTATTAATCATCGGCTATTGGATGTCAAACATTTGGTAAATCTGACATAGTCTTAGAGAGGAAACACACTACATTTTTCCATTAGTAGCAAGGAATCTTTTATATGCACCATTCTACAGACAGGATAGCACATACCACAACCTTTCATATACGCACCACAACTGGGATGTGATGGGAATCGATCCTAGACTGACAGTGTATCAAGTGGGTTATTTACCACTGGCTTAAGTACCAACCTTGTAACCTGTAAACCCTGATCTCTTAGATTCAGTTGGTTTTCTTAACTGTTCATAGATGTGAAACAAAGGGGAGGTGGGGAAACCCTTTAATACACTGATGTCTTCCATATATTTCATGTTTTAAATGATTTCAGCTTTTATCATGTATTTTCTTTATTTTGTTGGAAGCCTTTGTTGTACATTCTGGGGGTGTCATTAAACATTCATTCATTCATTCATTCATTCATTCATTCATTCATTCATTCATTCATTCATGCATGCATGCATGCATGCATTCATTCATTCATTCCTTGAAATAGGTTAACACTGCAGTAAATAATATATTATGATACGTATCTTGATACAGGATACTCATATTGTGATTTATTACCTCACGCGTGTTCTACATTACTTCCGAATGGTTAAAGTTATGTCACATATTGCACTGCTCTGTGGTTTCACAAACCTATAAATTATAATATTGCCAGTGTAAAGCGGAGAATCACCTTAGCAGTGACCAGTTAGCATTCTTACAGATAATGACTGTTTCGTGTATGACATCATAGTGCAAAATGCTTGCTAGATTTCATAGTGCTCAATCAATTGTATATAATTTGTGTATTTAAAAAAAAAAAAAAAATTGATTGAAGTAATAAAACAATTATGACACTGTGATGAGACCACAATGATGTTTATATGGAGCACAACAAATAAATATTGACTTTGGCCTTGATCAGTATTTATTTTAAAAAGATTTTGCTCCATAAAACATATCAGTCTTAATTATCACAGTGTCATAATTGCTTAATATTATAAAACATTTTTTTATATATATAAAACCCATAGCAATGGCTTAATAAATTCATATTCTATGTAGAGCTTTCATCACTGGTCTCAGTAGCATAGTGGGTAAGCCATCAGCTTTACATGGCAGATAAGGCAATTACATGATCTAACCATCATCCCCTGTCCTGGACAGACAGCCAAGATAACTGTGGTGTGTTCCCAGGACAATGTGCATGACCCTTATTATAATATGTGTATAATCATGGAAACAAGTTGCAAGTTCTTTGACAAACATAACTGGCTTATAATACCAGGGGCTGGTTGTTAAAACATGTGTGTTAGCTTAACCAGTGATTGACAGAAATCTTCAAAACAAAAGACTGAATCAATATATAAATAATAGTTGAAGACATAATGTTGAATCTTGATTTAGAACAACCAAAGGTATTCATACATAATCAATTCTAAATTTAATTTAGTATTTGTGTAAAAATAATTTAAAATAATATATTATATCTTTAGACCAACTTGGGGGTTAATTGAATTAAGTTTTGAACAACTGGGCTCAGAATTTAATATAAATATTATTTATTTATTTATTTATTTTGTTACTTTAAAAAAGAATAATAATAAGATATAGAAACACATAGGAAGTAACACATTAAAACATGGCATTAATGACATGTTCAGTATGAGTTGAATATTAAAGGATAAGTAAAGTATATGAGAAATGATGAACCCTGTTTATTTGAGGAAACAATTTAAACTAACCAGTGAAGTCATTAATGACATGTTCAGTATGAGCTGAATATTAAAGGATACATAAAATATATGAGAAATGTTGAACTTTGTATATCTGAGAAAACAATTTTAACTATGAAATGTTGAACTTTGTTTATTTGAGAAAACAATTTTGACTATGAAATGTTGAACCTTGTTTATTTGAGAAAACAGTTTTGACTAACCAATGAAGGTGACCGTTATATAAGGCTGCACTGTGGAATACGGATGTGTTATTTACTCTAAGACTTGATTTAGAGTTGAAGATTTTCATCACGTTGGGCTGTGCTGGCTGGTGAACTCCCCAAAGATTGCGGTCCTGCATTAATGACAAAGCTTTAGCTAGCAGGGCAGCCGTTTTGTATGTGACTGGCATTGATAACTTGGTTTTAGCCAAAAAGGATTTTAGTTGGATGCTGTCTGGAGTATTTGGATCTAAGTAGATTGTCAGCACTTAAGTCACATTCAGGAAATTGCCTAACACACCCTTCCTGGCTGACATAGTGTGATAGTTTTATAGGGTCCAGCATGGAAGCCTGTATACTCCGGTCTTGGTGGTACATAGTGGTTAAGCCATCAGTCTTAATGCTGGTAGGTTACTGGGTTCATATCACCATACTGGCTTTTGCTTGGAGCAAGTTTTAGTATCTTAATGTGGAAGTGGAAGACCAATTCTCCCGAGTTCTCTCTCACTAACCACTAAAAATGTAACCTTAATCCAAGTTCTGGACAGACACCCCAGATAGCTGAAATGTGTGTCCAAGACTGCATGCTTGAACCTTAATTGGATATTAGCATACAAATAAATTAAATGAGAGGCTCATCTGACATCGTTTTAGTCCATATTTATGAGTTTGTGTTTCATACAGCCCATGGTATAGCACAGATGTGGTAGGTGATTCGACTGATCAGTAGACCTACAGTATACATGTATGTCACATTTCATCCAGTACACTATAGTACTGTCCAAGTAAAGAAAGTGCATGTAAAACACAAATTCCATGGAATTAAATGTCTTGCCTACCATAAACTTATTTTGGTGTCACTCATAGTTGCATTCATAAACATTAAGAAAAAAGTTTTAAAAAGTTAAAGAAAAAAAGTATTTAAAAATAACCACCCCAAAATCATTCATAAATGCAACTGTTACTAAGTGTTAGCAAAATGCCATTGATATAGAATTTACCTAAGAATTGGCCTAGTAATTTTCTGTGTCAGATTTACACAGTTCATAATATAATTATATAATATAATAGAAAGCTTTGTCCTGATGTTATTTTGGTCAGTAGAAGTGGAGTTAGAAATGAACTTTTAACAACACAGGAGTTCATATGCATTGACATACATATTGTCCATGTAGTCATATACCCAGTAGTACTTTGAAAAATATAACAGCTTATAAATCTTTAAAAATTATCATTTGATGCCATCTTGAAATAAGACTTACTGATTGAGTAGGTTTTTGCATGTTTTAGATATTAAATGTAGTGAAAATAAATTATTAAACGTAGTGAATATATATATGTATAGCTTTTCATTTAAAACTTCAACTGAAGCATTCATTTTGGCAGCCTTTTCAAATCTTATTTAAAGAAAAGCTTGCTTTGACAGACAAGGTAAGATTGACTCTGATGTAAATGTCAAACAGCACCATGGCTCAGTAGCTGTCAAATGTAGCCTGATAGTCTGCTCAGAGATACAAGACAAAGAGTGACAATGACGGGTTTAAGACTGCTTTAGGAAAACAGCTGTATCGTCAACCCTGGTCTTTAATCAGGGTACCTGATAGGCCATTAGGATAGTTAATGAAAGGTAGACATGACCGACATCCATTTATAATACATTGTACTAGGAAATAAATGGGCATCCAATCTGTTGATGGGTGTGGGTGCATGGATGTAAAGATTTTGTGCTAGTGCCATATCTCATGAAATAGTTGGCTTTATCTTGCCCATGAAGTATTTTTATATTTTGAATTATTTTTCTGCAGTGAACCCATTCTCTGATCGTTTTTTACCCAAGTAGTGCACCATGACTGGTACAGTCGAACTCCTCTAAACCAGACACCCAAAATACCAAGTAAAAAGTCTGATTTAAGAGATATCTGGTTTAGTGAGGTTCTCTTCTGTAAACATATTTAAAAAAGGTCCGCGAAAAATGTCCAGTTTTGAGGGAATTGCAGTTTACAGAGCATCCAGTTTTGAGAGGTTTCATTGTATATCAATAGACAAGGAATTTACAGTCCTGTTTGTGAGAAAGTGCATATAGAAGATCCCATGCTGGCAGTTGAAAAATGTAGCACATTTCCTCTCTAAGACTGGAGACTAGAGTAAAAAATTACCAAATGTTTTACACCTATTAGCTGATGATTAATACATCTGTGTGCTCTAATGGTGTCATTAAACAAAACAACTTTAAATTTAAATTGTTCAATTAAGGTTCAAGTACGGTGACCTGGACATATATCTGAGCTACCTGGGCTGTCTGTCCATGGCAGTGAGTTAATGTTGGTTGTTAGTGAAATAGAAGTCAGTATAGTAGCCTTACACTTCCATTTGAGCCAACAAGGACAAACAAATTGTGTAAGACATTAAAAAAAATGGGGAAAAAACCCTGAGTGTCTCAACACTCAAACTTACATTAGGGCCAGTATATTGGGGCCAACAGAGACCCCCCCCCCAAAAAAAAAGAAAAGAAAAAAAAAGAAGAAGTATTTTGTATATTATACAACAGTGTAACAGCTTCACAAACCTTTTGATTGTCATGAATATAATATTTTCAAAATTTGAAAAATGGATTTTTGACCCATGATTTTCTCATACATCTCTGTTTTACATTCTAAATATGGTAATAATTTTTATTGCCAAGTACCAGACAGTAATTGGATATAACATGAAGTAAATTTTGTATTTGTATTGATGATTTGTCTAAACAATGAGATATCAGTAAAATATCATCATTGGTCAAGAAAAATTTCATAACAAAAATGTAGACATTTTTAAAATTTCTTCACAGACAGTAACACATTGCAGGACTAGCTCTAGCACTCATCAAATTTTATTTTAATTTGGTAAAATAATTTCACTAAATAATTGATATTTTAATTGAAATTGAAATTACTGGTTTTGTTCAGTAGATAATTGGGCGAAAGGTTCTGCTGACCCAAAGCTAGCCCTGCACGATAGTCATTCTATCATCAGATTTCTGTAGTTAAAATTACTACCAGTTGACCATACTCCTGCTAAGCAACAAAAATGGTTATATCTGTTGAAACTGTGATACCATGAGAAAAGAGTAAACTAGTACTTTGATCGATGAGTGTCTGAATTGGAATACTATCTTGGATTCAATGTTTTTGCATCTCTTTGCATTGACATTGATGAATTGCATGTTCGTGTACATGTATGTATGTACACTAGATATCAGCTGAAGTCTTTTTCAAACAACTGGATCTAATCATTCTATCTTGACAAGTGCTAGGGGAGTTACTGGTGGTGGTTCTAAGACTTTATTAATATTGAAGTGTACATCTATAACAGAAGATTGCAAGTCGAGATAAATACAATCATGCAATATTCACCCCAGCTATAATAATCAATAAGAGAACAGTATGATGGACCATGTTAGGGAATAGCATGAGTTACGGTATGTAATGTTGCAACTATCTGAAATTGCCAATTTAAATTTATATACATGTTGATTCATTATCAATTTGAATATGATAGATTAACATTGACATAATTATCTCAAGGTTAATCATTTATAATTTTATTAAGACCAATAAACAGTCATTTGAAGCCATTTATGTATTAAAAAATCCATATGGATAAAAATCAAGGTGATATGTCCCACTAGGATGCCAAGTGGATCGTAACACTTTTGACGTCACACAGCGACGTCATCAAGTGGCATACAGCCTTACAGGAATGCCAACGAACCACCTTGAAATGAACAGCCACCTCTTTTAGGAGACCAGTTTTAAATAGCATTGTGCATAGTCCATTCTGTAATAATTACCTCTATATTTATTTGTAAATAGTATTTTGCATATAAAAGAATGTGTTTTTAAAATTGTACTGGATATGTATCATGGTATGTGCGTATCAAGGAAGGAAATGTTTTATTTAACGACACACTCAGCACATTTAATTTACAGTTATATATGGCGTCAGACCACACAGATATTGAAAGAGGATACCTGCTGTCACTTCTTCATGGGCTGAACGTTTTGATTAGCAGCAAGGAATCTTTCATATGCACTATCCAACAGACAGGATAGTACATACCACAGCCTTTGTTACACCAGTTGTGGGACACTCACTGGAACGAGAAATTCTGCATAACAATTTATTACAATAGGATACAAGTAACAGTTATGTGCACCAGCTTTCATAGACTTTTTCTTTTCTTTTTTCTTTCGGTGTATCTCTTAGGTTCTGTATAGATTTGATGAGTACAGTTAATCATCTTGCCAGCATAAATATATCTCATAGATTGACAACTCAAACTGAGTTTTGACTGGCAGTCCTTGTGGTCCATCTAGTGACATATATATTGGCCAGGGGTCAGATCTGGATCTTCCTTAGTAAATAAAGTGCAGGACTCCATACTTCATTTATCAGCTGTTTTGAGAAAACTGCCTTTGTGTGGAATGCTTTCAAGATAAAGGGCTGTGCCCCAGTGTCATGGGTGAATATTCAGCTTGGTGATACCTTTAAGCACCTGGATCAGAGTTAATCTCACTCTTTAGCTATCAATGTTTCCCGGCTTTTTACCGTCTTAAAAACATACAATACAATGGCGGGAGAATTTCAGTGAATTGATTGCCAGCCTTGGTTGTGCCGTTAACGTGAGTGCGACACCCTTCATTATCATATGCCTGGCTTAACTCTTTTGAAGGAGAAAATAGCATGGAAAGTTCGACTAGAGAGTGACTTTATGGTGACTTGATGTGACTTGATGACAACACATTAATGCTACAGCCAACTTTATCAGGTCCTTTTACAACTTTTTAATGTTTAGATCAAGACTTTTCAAAGTCTAGAGATTTTAATGTCGTAACAGTGTCATACAAATTGCAAACATCACTTCAGACTTTAAAATCTGGACTTCAAGGGTTTTTATAAGCATGGTCTCAGGACATCTTTAATAAACAGCCACCTGTATTAAATGACTTTTCCTTTTTGTTGTTAAATCTCCTAAATGATCTAATATATATATATATATGTATAGAACAATCTGACTTGTGTTAAGCAGCCACATGTTTTAACAGGTGATCGTTGGTTAGTGCCATTTTCCATGTGTGTTCCTGGCTCAGCATGAAATGTGTGTGTAATCATATTATCACACGTCTTTTGAAATGTTTCATTTGTGCTTTGATTTTGTTATTTTATCCATCCGTCCATCCACCCATCCGTCCATCCATCCGAGTGAAATGTATGTTAATATCCATACACTTTTCATTCTAAATATCTTGTTACATTATACATCTTTTAATTTATAACGATGGCTTTTGTAAAGAAAAATTTAATTGTTAGATTGTAGCTGGTTTTCTCTCTAAGACAATGTCAAATTAAGAAATGTTTGACATCCAGTAGCCAATAATTCATAAATCATTGTGCTCTAGTGGTGTTGTTAAACAAAATAAACTTTGTAATATACAGTGTAGTTGAAAATATGCCGATGAGGCAAAAATTACCACTTTCAGCACATCACCATCCAGCCACCACTTCCAAGTGGATAAATCTCGACAACACCATAACCATGAACAAACGATCATTCATTCAGTCTTCAGTAACATTTTCTGTAAAATTGGGCGAGCTTTGATGTAAATTGTAAAAACATTGGCTGTAAACTTCATAGCTTGCTGTCTCCGAATTCACAATTGGCTAAACGTTTTCAAGTGGTTTTAGTTACATCATCAACTTTTCTCAATGGTTATCTTGATGGAAAGGATAGTTGTCGGTAAATGGGATAATACATCACAGGTCTTCAGTTTGCCAGTACTTAGCAGAATCGACTGTTACTCTCTTTGAAGGATTGATGGTTTAAAATTAAATGTACTATCTTCCACACAGGATGTTACATAAGACGATTAAGAGTGGTGTTTTTGTAATTGCTAATATTAAGTGGGCAGACGCTAATGTTAAGTGTGATAGTAAGTGTCTAGACACTAATGGGAAGTGTCTAAATGCTAATGTTAAATGGATTGAGATTAAAATTATCATACTTTCCTGATTTGTGTGGAAAGTTTAAAAGTAGTAAAGACATCCACCTGAAATTTTAAATTTTTAAATACTACAGCATATTTCTCACTTATTAGATATGTTTTTGATAATTTAAATTGAACATTACTTACATTTTATAATTTAGATTATCCATTTCCGTACATTTGAGTATTTCTGGTCATCCTGGTGTTTGTAATGACATGAAATGCATTTTTCATATTTCTAAAAAATGCATGTACCTATTAGAAGCAACAGTTATGATCATGAGCTGTAGTCTGTTATATTTCCCTTTTTCAGTGTCACAAACTCGTTTCACTTTATTGTTATTTTAGATTTGTAATGTAACGAGTTTTAGATTTGTAATGTAACCAATAACAGTGTCCATTCTCGAGGACAGAAACTAGGGTATTTGACTTTAACATAAAAATACCCAGTTTAGATTGTGGCCACCGAATATATGTAGTATTAATATGGTATGTGCATATAGTCTGATACTCTTTGGGTAATTTAAGTTTAATTTGATGACCAAGGTCATTACATAATTTTCCCACAAGCATTAGTCGGTATTATCTTACTGATTATATATTTTGTGCTCTTTGCTATGTTTGCTGATTTATATTTTCTAATTTAGTGTAAGAAATAATTCATTTGGCATTTTCAATTGTTATTCTTCTAAGAGTTGTCTCCCTTAATGTGTTTAACATTGATTTATTAATGATCGGCTATTGGATATCAATTGAAAATTCTAAAATACAGCATGATATCTTATATATGCATTTTGTCACAGATTGGACAGCACATACCACAGTGATATGTGCTAGCTATCCTGTCTGTGGGATGGTGCATATAAAAGATACCTTGCTACTGATGGCAAAACCCCCGCCTGCCTCCAAGTTGATTGGGCTACCCTCTTACCCTCTCCCACACCTTTCCTGTCACAGACGGAGAGATCCGGCCAAGGCCGGTCCCTGTGCCTGTGACAGGCATGCGCTACAACAGCTTGCTCTGAATGTGCACGTTAAGAACTTAGAACTTGGATGGCAAAATGTAGCAGGTTTCCTCTTTAAGACTATATGTTATTACCAAATGTTTGGCATCCAATAGCCGATGATTAATAAATCAATCTGCATTAGTGGTGGTGTTGTATGTATAGGATATTAAACAAGCTTTCATTTTGTATCATGTTTATGTCCTATATAATGTACTATTTATTACCCATAATTGATCTTAATTTATATCAGTCATCTTATTTCATTGACATTCCTGTATGCCAATTGATGACATCATGTAACGTCAAAAGAGTTACATCCCACTTGGCGTTTTAGTGGGATGTATCACTTTGATATGTACCAAGCTGTTTTTAACCATATGAGTAATAAATATATATACTAAAACACCACTTTAAATTTTAGATTTTGGCAGTGAAAAGTCCAATCAAAGAATACATTGACTTGATATCTAAATATCTTTTACTTTACTTTCAGGGAGTGGATATTTCATCGTTACTCCGGACACATACCGGCTTCCATCAGACGACCCCAACATGACCTGCAATGCATCTTGGCTACCATACCACCCGATGTACATCCCAGTCTTCCCTCAGATGCAGGGTATGCAGCAGCTACAACAGCTCCGGCAGATGCAGCAGCTACAACAGCTCCGGGCTCCGATGAGATCCATCTCGTGCCAAGCGAACATGTATGAGAAGCTCATGTCCCAGGTTGCAGCCCCGGAGTGTCCACCTGCCCCGCCACTGTCTAAAGTAAGACCCCGCAGTTCCAGTGCCAGGGGCACGAGGAACAAAGAGAAGGAGAAGGTTGCCGTGGATATTGAGAACGATGACAGCAACCTGAAGAGGACCATGTCGGTCAAGTACAAAACAGACAAGGCCACTGCCATCACCAAAGATGTGAATCTCAAGTCGAGCAATATCAACCAGACCAAGCAGAAAGGTGTGTTATTATTATGTTTTTTGTTTTATTAATTTATTGTCCCCAGAAATAATAGCAATGTCAAAGGTGTGTTATTTGTTATTTAGAAATGTTCTTATTTGAACAATTGTCATAATCTCAAGTCAAGCAATATCAGCCAGACCAAGCAGAAAGGTGTGTTATTTGTTATTTAGAAATGTTCTTATTTAAACAATTATCATAATTTCAAGTCAAGCAATATCAACCAGACCAAGCAGAAAGGTGTGTTATTTATTTCTTAGAAATGTGTTTTGAATTAAACAATTGTCGTATCTCAAGTCAAGCAATATTAACCAGACCAAGCAGAAAAGGTGTGTTATTTATTTCTTAGAAATGTTGTTAATTGGAAGCTAATATAATGGTTTAGGGCAAATAATTTTTAACATTTTCATTAAAGTACAAATAGTACCTTTTTTTATTAATCACTTGTGGGTTGATATAAATACGTTGATTGTGTTTTGTTTAACGACGCACTCAACACATTTTAACTACGGTTATATCGGCGTCGGACATATGGTTATGTCGAGAAAAAAACCCAGTGGTTAGCTGATGGGGATCGATCCTAGACCGACTGCGCATCAGGCGGGCACTGTACCACTGGGCTATGCTGCCCGCTTGATATAAATACAGGCATATAATTGTTTCTTGTTACTAGATTTATGGGTGTTAATAAAGTTATAACTGTAACTTATTGATATCACGGTAATTAACACTTAAAAATCTAGATACACTTCTTGTGCAGATGAACCTCAAACTACCATGTAGTATGTACCTACGATGTGAAATGCAATGTCCTTTTACTATTTTATATGATACTTTATATCCATTTCCTCAGCAGATTGATGTATTATAAACATTTGATGTCTACATGTAGATAAGTAACTAACAACACAATTTTCTTACTGTTTGTATTTTGTTGTTTCAGGCGAGAAGGTTTCATTGTTTTCCAAGCTGTTTAAAAAGAACAAGAAGAAGAATGTGGCCCCTCCACCAGCTCCAGTGAAAGAGGCGGAGTATGCGACGTTCTCGGGTCAGTTCCCCCCGCCAGAGTGGCAGTGGTACAAGCAGCAAGTAGAGAAGCAGCGTCGGACAGAGGAGTGGGTGAGCCAGCAGGGTATCGGACCGGTCCCTGACAACTGGGAACCGCAGCGCAACATGCGACCCAAGAGCTGGTTCTACCTTCAGAACATGGTGCCAGACAGCAACAACCACGATCAGGGCACGGGCGGAATACCGGAGGAGCGAGAAAACACCAGTTTCGAAAAGAAATGTGTGGCGAGGAGACATCGGTTGAAAAAGGAAAAGACCACTCTGAACATTCATGAAAATATGCAGGAGAGTGGTGTGGTGGGCCACCACGAGGCTCACCCTGGCATGGAATTGCTGTCTCCAATATCGGCCAATGAAGATATTTATCAGTCGGTCGGCAGCAGCAGCAAAGATGCGGGGCCGTCTCATTCTACACCAAGGTTTTACGATACCATTCCTCCAAGACGGAGCCAGAACAGTGAGTGTGAGAACCAGTATGTGAAACTGAACAATAAGGATGTGGAGGTGGTGTCGAGACATCATCATAATCATCACCATCGAAGGTCTCATCGGTCCAGGAGGAAATCTCACCGGAACAGTTGTACCTATGATTCTCATTACAACAACGACATCAGTTATGAATACAATGGCCAGCTGCCCAACAAACACTCTGTGTATGCTGCTTCTAAAGACAGTGGAGTGAACTGTATTGGACAGTCTGTTTCTGTACGAACCAGCTCAAGCTCTCATCATCAGACGTCTGCCATCTTCCATAGAAAGGAAAATGTTGTTCGGAATCAGTTGGACGAGTTGGCCGAAGAAGAGAAGGGTGGTGTGGGTGAAATCAGCGGTCCTGCTGGAGAGCTGCTTAGTGATGAGGTTCCAGGGGTGTATGCCCCACAGAACTCCATTGACCCTAATTACTATGACAGCAGCATCAACGAGAGTTGTGTTGGTGGTGTCCAGATTGTGTGTGAGGCAGAGATCAACCACCAGATCCCAGAGATTGTGTTAGACTCTGAAATTCAGCTCGGGTGTTACGGTCCAGATGTGGCCCAGTCCAACTCGGGCAGCAATGCGGGCAGCAGGGATGCTCTGAGCAGTGAGAAGAGTTTTGACACGGTCATTGTCAGTAAAAATCGCCCCGAGGACGAGGACAGCAAAGATTCGCCGAGTCACTTGGAGACTATAAATAGCAATATCAGGGACCTCAGTTTTGTTGACAGTGGTTTTAGTTCTCCGCGGAATCAGGAACAAGGTATTTCAGAGTCTGGGAAACATAACGTGCAGCAGCAGCAGCAGCAGCAGCAGGAATCGGACAACTTTGAGGACAGATCTCAGAACAGCAAACAGAACAACTCTATTCCTCATGCTAAAGAGGTGTGTCACATGGAACAGAAGCATAGGCCAGTTCCACATCTGTATCCTCACGTAATGAACAATCAACGGCCATCACGGTCCAGTCGGTGCGAAACGCAACATTACGCTCAAGTGGACGACCTGGTTCAGCTGGTCTGTCCGCAGACACCCGAACAGCTGCAGCTGTTTAAACAGCAGCAGCTTAACTCTAAGAGATTTGGACTGAATGGAGAGTTTGAAGTTGTTGGAGTAGTTTGAGGAGAATAATTAGTCAAAACATTTTTGGTTGCAGATATTTATAGGCTTGTTGGCAGCTCCTTTTTAATTCCGTATTGGCTAAAAGAAAGTGTATATCGTGATCTAATAATATATCGTTCATTGACAATATTGAGACAAACATTTTAGGTTCCAGATATTCATAAGCTTGTTGGCAACTCTTTTTTTTTTTAAATTCATATTTACTGAAACAAAAGTATATATCGTGATTTGATCAATACATTTGTTCATTGACAGTATTGAGACACAAAATTTTTTGGTTGCAGATATTTATAAGCTTGTTGGCAGCTCTTTAAATTTTGTATTGGTTAAAAGAAAAGTGTATTTTAGAATTTGATACATCTGTTCATAATTGACAATACTGACTAAAACATTTTTGGTTCGAAATATTTATAGACATGTTGATGGCTCTTTTTTTAATTTGTATTAGCAAAAATAAAAGTGGATTTTGTGATTTGATACATTTGTTCCAGATATTTATAGGCTTGTTGGCAGCTCTTTTTTAATTCATATTGGCTAAAGAAAAGGTTATTTCGTGATTCGATATATTTGTTCATTTGTTCAATATAACACTGCACATTTTATTACCGTAAATGTGTATTATTTCTCTTGAAAACATCAGTTGTCATGTGCCTGGGTTATTTGAAAACATTGTTTAATGGCTTTTTTAAAGTGGACACAATTGACTCCAAGACCTTATGGCCAGTTCTCTATACAGAGGCAGAACTTGTAGTTGATCTGTTTAGTAATTTATACCTCATATTCCATTTGTATGATTAATGGTACACTAATTTTTTTAGTTATTGTAAATATATACTCAGAAATATTTTATTTTCAACCTTTTAACATAAAAAAAAATAATAAAATAGTCAAACAAAATACATGTACCTTGGTGACTCAGTCTGTTAAGGATTTTGTCTTGATTTTTGTATTTTAATTTTATTTAAATAAGATTAATGTTGAATATTGGTTTATTTGTCTGCTTTTCTAATTTCTTCAAGATTCATATGAAAGTAACAGCATTGATTATTTAAATTATTAAAAAATTATAAAAGTAATGACAGTAAAAGCTGAAAATCAAGTTTAAAAAAAAATAAAAAATCTATTAAATTGATAATGAACAAAATGTGTTTTTAAAAATATTCCAGTTCTAGATGTATACTGGTCTTAATGTTGAAAAGACTGAAAGTATTTAAACCATTGTTTCTTTCATAATATCAGTATCAAAGATCCATCATCATTGTTGGAAGTGCCATGTTCCATTTTTTGATCCTTTGTGACTAGAAGTTAATCAACCCCAATAATAATCTTTACATAAATTTACTCTGGAATATCAAAATTGTAATATGCTACAATAGGGCATGAAGTTTAGAGTTCAAGTATATTTAGTGCAATTCCATTGATTTAATAATGCACCTATATTGAAAGAGATGTCTTTTTAAAGGGAACTAACTATTCCAGTGTTGCAAACCCGCAGTTACTTCCCCTTGACTATATTTGTAAGCTTAAATGAACCAAGTTCACTGC
>JAECMU010023794.1:0-15105 GCA_016106625.1 Dracogyra subfuscus | reverse complement strand
TCTCTCTCTCTCTCTCTCTCTCTCTCTCTCTCTCTCTCTCTCTCTCTCTCTCTCTCTCTCTCTCTCTCATACTATAATGCCTTCTTTTCATTTAGTACTATGGAATTTAATACAAGTTATTTATTTCTGAGCCAATTGCAGACAAAAATAGTGTTTTTGTATTATGTACAATTTTTTTTTACTTTTTATGTCAAACCAAACTGAAATTATTTACAAAAAAACACATTTTTGTTGAATAATGGGACGGACTATAGAAGTTTTATTAAGCCCTACTTTATAACATTAGCATTTCTATTTACTGTAATACTATTGTGTAAATTGAGAAGTATATCCATGTGCATATTATGTTTTGGGTGGTTGTTGGGTTGTTAATTTGCAAGATAATATCCTTTATCTCAGAGCCACCATAATATAAGCAATTTTGAATGAACTAACATCATCCTTGTAAAAACTTGAGAAACTTGATTATAGCTATGCAAATGTAGGTACATGTCCCTTATACCTCGTGACTTCAATCTAAGTATCAGACTACTAGGAAGAGGAATCTAAAAGCTGTAATTTATTGCTTATGTTTAACACAATGAATACCACCAATGTCAAGAGAAACCCCTACATATTTGTATATTTCCAACATTACTGGATTAAAAAAAAAAAAAAAATTGAGATGAGTGAATTAAAAACAGACTTAAATCTAAAACAGTAAACAAGTCACATTATCAAATTCTGGTTAGCGTAGAACAAAAAATATTACACATTCAAGACAACAAAATAGTGTACAATGCTAGAACAAGATTAGAAACATTCAAAACAAAACAAAACAAAACAAAAAGGCCCATGTTAATAATGAATATCTACCATGTTTCATTTCCTTGAAGTACACAACAGTAGGTGGGTAACTGTCAGTAACAGTTCCCGTTTTGGTGAGAGTATTTCCATGGTAGGAAAATTTAAAGAGATGTCTTAAAACCCAAAGAGAACCTGGGAAAACACTAAAATGTTTTTATTAAAGATGAATTTTTTAAATTGATAATAGAACCTGGTCACTGCATAGAACCTGGTCACTGCATAACATACATGTATTTGTCAAAAGTTGTACATGAAATAAATATAAATAAACCATGTTTCTTTTTTTAAAGCTTTGTATAATGTTGTTAGGAATACATTATTAATATTTTATAACTTTAGGCTGACACATATGTTTTTACTATTTAAAAAAATTTTTTTTACTTGTGATTCCTTGAAAATTAACAGACTTATAAATGAAATGAGCACAACAAAACATCAGTTGTTAAACACAATCACTATTCAACAAAACCAGGCAAGGGTAGTCGCTAACTAAATCTTAAATTTTTACGAAGGATTTAACACTATGGCTCTAATACCAATATGCAGTCAGTATTATGAAACCCTGTGTGTTATAAGAGCAAACTTACATGAAAGGTGCATAGTTAGTTGTCAGTTGCAGTTTGCATTTTCTGTGGCCGGGGACATTCTTCACAGAGGCCAGCTCCATGCGAATCTCGTGTATTGGTGATTGTAACTTGTAATCCTAGCCACAAATTAAAGACCATTACAATTATATTAAACAAAAAACTATCTCATACACTTTGCAGAGACTGGGCTGAGTCTGCCATTTAAGCCAATTGCTATCTTCTGCAAGAAAAGATTTACCCCCCAAAAAAGGTCTAGCATTCAGCTCACAAAATATTGTCTTATTGACCAATTTTAACTGATATTATTAGGGAAGCTTAGTACATGCAGTTGAAATTTTTACTGCAATAATCAATAAGATCAAAAAATGTCATTAATTTTTAAAACTTTTTTTAAAAATAAAACACTCTTCTGCTGAGCTACCAACCATACAAACAGTTGTCACAACTGAATAGGCATGATTAAGTTGCAAGTGGATCAAAGGAAACTTTAAGAGTTTGCAAACTACTGATCGTTTTAATCAAATGCTACAAAAAGGCACTCCATTAACACATTAAACATGCACACTACATGTAGATGCTAGTTAAGCCATAAACGTATCTAATCATGTGCCAACAAATTATGCATAACGTATTAAGCCACAAATAAAAACAATATATTAATTAAACAACAAATATGCACAGTGGATACCTCAAACGAGTGATAGTAACACAGCCTGCTTCCTGTTATTGACACATAGTATCTTTTCCCCGGTTCAAACCTCACAAAACCCTGAAAATCAAACACACGAACTGAACACAGTGTAATAATGTACTGAACGAAAATTAGGTTGAGATGACCTAGTTATGGTAAGTGACACACCATCATCCCAAGTTGTACAATTGATAAAGAAGATATGGCCCAGACAATAATTTCCTTTAAATGTGAATTAATATGTTAAAAATAGGTCGTAGTGACCTAGTTATAGTACAAAACACAAATTCATCCCAGTTGTACATGCATCCAAGGTTTGATGATCCTATACGAATTGATAAGGAACATTTTCCCCAGGAAAAGAAAAGTTTATGGACAGACAATGACATATCATAATATGACCTATCAAAGATGAGCATATAGAAGCATTGTAACAGTAATTTTTTAAAAACATTTTAACTGAGTTTTATCCAACTGAACAAAGAAAAAAAGCAATCTGACGTTTGTATCTCTCACCTCTTTGTCTGGTGCTGTAGGAGAGTTGACAGAAACATCCGAAACGACCTGCTAAATGAAAATAAAAGTTGAAAAATAAATTATACATACACTCAATAATAACTACAAACATACAGAAGGAATTATGCACATGCATTTGCAGGCTACACGTACATAAAATCACACAACTAAAACTGTATTCCATTATAAAAACTAAATAATAGGCTATCTATCCGACTATATTACTTTTTCTCTAAAACAATATGCAGAATATTATGGTATATTAAGTAATCATAATCATAATTTGAAGAAGTTTGGAGACCTTGGCAAATTTTCGTCAGAACTAATAGTTAATGGTGGTATTTTGGAAATCTGTCTTCTTTACTCAGCTTTTTTTTTTTCAGGGCCCCAACCCTGACATTACCAAATGGTTTCTAGGGTAATAAAATGTATGAAAAAAGTAATCATATTGTCAACTATGTAACCTACATATATTGTTGCTATTTTTAGCACAAATAGAAACAAAACAAAAAAGGGGATGAGGATATAAAAAAAAAGGTTCACCGATGGGATTTTTATCCGGCCTCGGGGCCTAGCGGTTAAGTCGCCGGACAACAGGCTGGTAGGTACTGGGTTCGCAGCCCGGTATCGGCTTCCACCCAGAGCGAGTTTTTAAGGACTCATTGGGTAGGTGTATGGCCGCTACACCCTCTTTTCTCTTTCACTAACAATAACAACTAACCACACTAATTTCTATTCTGTCCTGGACAGACAGCTCAGATAGCTGAGGTGTGTGCCCAAGACAGGTGTGCGCTATAACAGCTTGCTCTGAATGTGCACGTTAAACAAAAAAGTAAAAGTAAAAGATGGGATTCAATCTTCCAAACCATACACCTCGTTAAGAAGTATATTTGTATATAACCTCACAATTCCCTGCCAGATGGTGTTTATTTCACATTTACTGCATTTGAATGTGACCTAGATTATAAATAAGATATCCACGAAATTAAAAAAATGGCCTCAAGGAAATACAAAAAATGGTGATAGTGATACTATTAAAAATGAACTAGAGACTGTAGCTTTTATAAAATGAAACAAAAAGGAAATAAATAACCCAGTACTTACATTTTTCTGATAGCTAGAGATTGCAACCATCAAAGTACTGGTCCAGTTTATACAGTCTTCTGTAATGAAATAAAATAATAATCATATTTCAGCATAATTTCTTATTTCAATAAATATACAGAATTTCACCATAAATGGACCATTTTTATTTCTAAATTTATATCAGTAGTAATTGCTAATTGATTGAAAATTTATTAACGTCTACTTTTTAACATTTTAAAATAATTATATAATAATCTTTGAAGTTTACATTTATTATACGTCCTTCTAATGTACCTTTTATTCCAATATTCAAACCCAATGCAAAGGTGAGCCATTGATTAATACTGTTAGAATTTCTTTTTGTTTACTAGACCTCACATATAGTTCAATATTTGTTAATTTCAATTAAATTTTAAAAGTAACAGGATTAATGCATGCAATTGTATTCAATTTCAATTTAGTGCAATCTAGTGTTAGCAAACAAAGATAATAATTATATAGCATCCATAACAACAACAAAAATAATCATTAATATACAAGCCAGACAGATGCACAAATGCGTGGGTGTGGGTGGCGTGTGGAAAATATTTGGGCACAACCTCTGATTTCGCCAGAAAGTTCTGTCCATGACAGGGACACAAATGTGGTATTAATTCCAATTTATAGGGATAAAATGCCAGTTATAATAACAAAATGGTCTAAATACTTGGAAATAAATAAATTACTGCTCCACCGATAGCCGGAACAAATTGTATATATTTTACTGAAAAAGGAAAAAGTTATGAATTTCAATTCCCATATATGTATAAAAAGAATTAATAAAAGATGGCACTGTTGCAGCCCTCGAAATTTGCGGCGGCAATCGGCAATGCCGTCACAAAAGCTATCGCAAAATTGATTTGCGACAGCATTTCATTGCCGTCGCAACTCTGAAGACATTTTCCTCCGAATTCGGGGTCCAATTATAGATCCCAAAAAAGCATTTATAATTGAATGTGGCCCAGTGTTTCTTAAATTAATGTTAATCAGTTTATTCCAGTATAGAAGCTTACAAAAGTAAAGTTGAGATGTCATGTTTTAGCATATTATTACTTTTGACAGCATTAATCTTTTCTTTAAAATTGCTGCCGTAGTGCCGTTGCAAAATTGATTTGCGATGGCACTTAATTGCCATAGCAAACTTGTCCGAATTTCAAGGGCTGCTGTTGAAGCATTTGACAGCCTGAGCTAGCACGTTTAGACAAAGAGAGTAATAACGATGTTTCAGACTAAGACACTCGGACCCGATAAACTTCTGCACATAGGCATTGATAGGTGTTGGTTGTAAGCAGTTGCAAATTCTGGGTCCTTTGTTTTAATTGGAGTGTAATACCTTGATGGCTCTCTAAACTACAAATGGTGCTATTGTTAATGTCTGTTTAATCTCTTAATGGGCTAGGCAAATTTGACAAATGTGTAGTCTAGTGGTAGTCACGACTGTACATGTAGGTCTGACTTACTGACTGGCGATATACTTTGGCAGACTTTAAAATCACAAATGTCTGAAACACCAGCCATACTGACCACTATTTATTAATTATTTTAAAAATACACAAGATACCGATGTCTTGGCAGGCCAGTCCACTTGAGGTAGAGGAATTTTTTCCAATAATAGAAATGGACAGGTGCTTCAGACCGATAAGAATGACAAAAGTGGGACCTGCAAACGCACATTTAAAAAAAAAAAATCAGTCTCAGAGATCGAGAATCGGTCCCAGACCAGAAAATAAGGGCTTTTCCCCACCCCTGGTGCTTACCTAATGTTTCAGAGTAGAACTGAAATGACCTTCCCTTAGCACCCAGGTTTGTAACAAGCGTAAACTTGAATCGATCTCTGTCTGTATTCTGAAATGACAGGAAAAACATTACACATCAATCAATTTAAAAATTACATGATTTTCTTTTTCACAGCAAGTTATGTACTAGCTAAAAAACTCAAATCAATAAAGTTTCTTGCACATTTACATACAAGCAACTGTATGTATAATAATAATATAGTTCATACTGAACCATAAATTAAAAAATAAATAAATGATAACATTTAACCATAATTAAAATAACTAATACAAAATTGTAATACAAAATCTGCAGCTTACATGTATGTTATTTCACACATGAAGATGAAAAATAGGTTTTAAATACAATGAAAAACCTCTAAACTGGACACCATAATGACCAAGTAAAATGTCTGGTTTTAGTGGTATCTGGTTTAGAAAGGTCAAGTTCTGCACCAATTATTAAAAAGGGACATGAAAAACATCCAGTATTATGGGAATTCCAGATTAGATGAGGTCTGGTTTTGAGAGATTTCGCTGTAATTGATATCACCAAACAACTACTAATTTTATCTTATTTTAATGAATGAAGGAATGTTTAATGACACCCCAGCACGAAAAATACATCGGCTACTGGGTGTCAAACTATGGTAAATGCAACAACCAAGTGATGATCAACATCAATATATCTTATTTTAATACGTTAATATATGTGTTGACCTATATATTATTATGTCTCAAAGTAGGAGACAGCTTATTCAAAGTAGGTGTCTAACATAAGCACACTGCACTTAATCTGCAATGTGCTGTGTTTTACACAGCTACACGTACAGTAATTCACCAGCTACTCATTGCGACAAGCCTGTACAGATTATAAACTCACTTGTACATCACTTTTCACTTCCTTCATACAGGATAATGGAATCACTCTCTTAGATATCTGACTCTGTAACACAGATTTTAAAATATATTTATGCAAATGTTAAAAATATATTATCACAGTCATATTCCTACACTTACGGTAATAATCTCTGTGCTGTGTAAGATTAATTTATAAAAACAAAGTTTAAAAAAATGTATAAATTATACCGGGTATGTAAATGAACTCAAGAATTCTTCATTAAATAACTCACCTCCCATAAACTAGTTTGATGTTACAAAATGGTAAATGTTAAACAAAAGTACAAAATAAAAAATGGATACAAAATTCACTATTATAATTTATATGGAAGTTAATTTTTATTTAAAAAAATTAATTTCAAAGTTAATTTCATGATTTTTACTATATATGCTGCAATAAACTAATTGCAAATTAAAATGAAAAATATTTACCTTATTGTTGACGTAATATCTTAAATCTGAGCCATTAAATACAACCCAACGCCTCTGCCATCCCTTGTTTGCCTTCACTCTGTAACAACAATGTACCAAATGAATGGACTTCATCACTAAGGTTATATTAGTACAAATAAAATCTCAAATATAATTATATCAATATTTTCCTTTTACAGATTCATTTTGGTAAATAAATCAGAAAGGGGAAACACCTAAAAATGTACAACACACAAAATAAAAACTAATAATACAAGATTGTTATACAGTTACAATAATACATGAATGATAAAAGAAAAGACATTAAAGGTTCTGCAACAGATTCAATTCTATAAAATTATCTTACTCAATCCAATTCCACGACTAGTCAATGGTTGTTTCAGCAACAGTTTCAAGTAATGAACGCATCACATGATATTTGATTCAGTAAATATTGTAAGCTGCTACACCAGTTGAAAACTGTGTCAAGTACAAGCTTCTCCGTTTAATGATAAGCAATCGGTTCTTGGTGTCACAAGATAAGTTTAAATGTCCCACCCATCTCCTTACTGGAATGGATTTCAGAAAGTGAGGAATCTACCACCCCCAAATGTTTTGAGAGGCTGATTACTCCCCACCCCTATTACTTAATATAAAACCTACAAACAGTGTAAAGTTTGTTTTGTTTAACAACATCACTAGAGCACACTGATTAATTAATAACAAATTACTGAATGTAATACATCTGGCTCCCTGCTTATAAACCTTAATGTATAGACTTGAATAAAGTCCAGACTTTAACGTCATGGCAACGCCATTCAAATAGCATTATGTTTAAAGTCTGGACTTTATTAAAGTCCAGACTTTAAGTTTTATAAGCACGGGCCTTGGTAACTGACAGTCATAGTCTTAGAGGAAATCTGGTATGTTTTTCCATTAGTATCAAGGGATAGCACAGCCATTGATGTACCACTTATAGACTACTGGTTGGGATGGGAAGAATACTAGAAAAAAATGTTCTCCTGTATGTGCATTGTAAATTAAAATAATATTATTATAATTTTTTGTAACTATGGTAATAACAGCTCTAGGTAGAAACTTAAAGATAAATAAATTAAAAGTATATGATCCTCTAAAACATTATATGGCATTCCTGGTTAAGAGGTACATGTACACGCGTACAATTAATTGTTTTCGTTTTTTTTTTTTTACACATTATTATTACTATTTTTATATACACATTTAGTGATTTCTTGGTGGTTCTAATATTTACAGAAACTACAGTCAAGTGTCTTGTTGCCAATGTTTGGCATACAACAGAACTTTATAACAGTGGATTTTTGTTTTCACTGGTACATTTTAAAAAACATATACAGATGATGAACATATTGCAGTTATTAGCCTCCAGATGAATTTGTACACGATGGCGATTTATACATTTGGCATACAAAATTTGTATGACAAGATGTGAAAAAAGGGTCTGGATCTAGCTCAATTAGCAGACTACTCGCTTGAGGTTCTTGGGCTGAAGGATCAAACCCCATCAGTGGAACTATTCTCTGGGGATCTTATTTCCATCTTAGCTAGTGTTCCATGACTGACAGAAGGTCATGGTATGTGCTGTTCTGTCTGTGTACATTAAAAAATCTTACTATACTAATGGAAAAATCTTGCGGGTTTCTTCTTGAAGACTATATGTCAGAATTATCCAATGTTTGATATCCAACAGACAATAACTAATAAATCAATGTGCTCTAATTTAGCGTCATTCAACAAATCAAACCTTAAGATTTTAAAGCAAAAGCCTTCATTTCAGACAGAAATATTGTACAATATTGTAAAGAGACCAAATGCTTTTAAGATTCCCATAAAAAATATTAACATGAATTTAATGAATTATTGCTAAACCAGAAGCCCAACATTCATCCACCCCAAAGAGTACATTTTGTGTATATTACTGAAACTGTACAATTGAATATGATCGGCCCTATAAGCAAACAGGAACCTGAGACCAAGCCATGAAGTCTGGTTTCATTAATACCCCACTTATATCTGACCAGTTCAGCTGCCACATGACCTCCAGTTAATACATGGGAGAATGGTACTTGACATTCGTCAACTGATAAAACACGGAACTGATCGACAGGAACTGATTTACACAATGCAGTATGAATGATATTAGCAAGGAGCTGTTCATTAATATACTGACGTCCAAAAGAAAACTTTACATACATAAAATGTGAATAATTTGATAAATATTGTTACTACTAAAAAAAATAACCAACTTAAAAACCAACCACTGTGACGTTTAGATGTTGCACTTGATGATCATACTTTCATATCCCACTGTACTGTTTGTTGGTTTTCTATAATACAATCTCATGCCTTATAAAGTTTCTTTTGGATGTTAGTATATTTACATCATCACAAAGACTGATCTAGTATTTCTGAGGGGAAATGGGAATTTGAAAAAAGGATATCTTCACTCTAATACTCTAAAGCATCCCAGTGTTTATTACTAAGTTACATGGGATACAAAAACTATCCTTTTAAACACACATGAAAAATGTATAGGAAATTAACTAGGACAAATGAACCATTGTGAGTGGGGGGGGGGGGGAGCATACCTGCATGTCTCCCACTCTTATATCTATCGCTGCATTGGATGATGTACATATAAGTATGTGAAGCAGTTTAGTCCAATAATGTCAGAAGTTATGTCAAACATACACTGCAAACATTTATGTATAATTTCTATGTGTACATAATATTGAAATGAACAACAATTTAAGTACATGACATAATACATTGTTAACAAAACCAGCCAGACCACACAGAGCTACTACAGTCTCTTACATGTTAGAGACATCATACAGAACAAAATATTAGTAAAAAGATTATTTTTTTTACAAAACTTTGGACCATTCTATTTATTTGTTATATATTATAAGATAAACCAAACATTTGGATATTGTCTTAATTAAGATACTGCTTTCAAAGTATCATGGTTCAGAAAGAAAGAAACAAATGTTTTATTTAACTATGTACTCAACACATTTTATTTACAGTTAAATGGTGTCAGACATATGGTTAATGACCACACAGATTTAGGGTCTTATGGTTTCATTTTTTTTTTTTAATTTTTTTGTTAGTTGTGGTTTTTTACCCATGGGTGACATTTCATTTTTTGACATTTCAACTTTATAAATGTAAATCTGTGATTGGATATACCAAAGTTATTTATCGTATGCCAAATTTCTTGTATTTCAGTACCTCAATATATATATATACCGGTAGTGTGGTATTGAAAGTAACAAAAGTGGTGAATTTAAAAAGGTTTGTAAAATCCTATTGGTATTATATAAACACAAAGAATGAGTTAACAGTGCAATATGTGTATGGATATGGTTTTAATCAACAAATGGATACCTTCACCTTTTCAAACAATGTTAGATGAATGCAGGGATTTATCTCTGAAATTTATTCTGGAATTTTCATTTTAACTTCCAAAATATGAAAAACTAGATGTGATATTTTTAAATCCCTGTACATGTATCATAATCATTTTAAAACTGATAAAAATAAAAACCATACATGCACACTAAAATTATATTAATTTCAGATAAAACCCTGGCATGCAAAAGTAATATGAAATAGAATTTTGTTTAATTAAGTACCAAAAAGAATGTTTACTCTAAATAAAACAAATTAGTAACATTAAGAACTTTTGTTAATTTTAGACCCAATATTTAATAATGTTTTTGTGACAAAACTAATACTAGCTAGGTTTTAAACCTACCCGTAGAAATTATCAATCATTGTTGACCAACTGAAAAAATTATTAATTATTGTGTTTTATTAGCACAAATAACTGACCAACAACTGACATACAGACAAAGGAATATGGAAGCAGACACACACTTAATTAGTTCATCATTCTTGTCATGTTTCTTGTGTCTAAACAAGTTTCTTATGTCTTGTTTAGTGGCTGCTTCAACAATTACTACAGAATTAACTGATTTTAAACATCTTTTTTAATATTAAAACACAAATCTACATGCAATCCCTGCACTTTAGAAAATGTCCATGGCAAATAGAGCTGGGCGGTATTGAAATTTCAGACAATGGTATTTTGGGGGTGATTCACCTTGGTATAGATATGGTATTTAGTATTGGTACAATACCAATAGCGAAATCAAGCGATATTTTCATGCCCAAGTTAAACCTCACCCACAAATGTCATCTAAATAAAATTAAATGCCACACACAAGGCCCTCATTGCTTTCTTCTTGTCAGCTATTTTGCATTTGTCAGATATATTGTTAATGCTTTACTAAATGACGGGAAACATTTTTTCAATACTGAAATTTCAATATTTTGAACTTTGTTCGGTATGGTAAATCGGTATTAACATACATGTAGTACCAATCCGAACAGTATATACAGTATACCGCACAGCTCTAATGGCAAAAACACAGGCCGTTGAAAAAAACAAATGAAGGCAAAAAAATGACATGGAGAATTAAAAACTGCATGGCACTGCAGACTGCTATAGGCCATTGCTGGTGTTGAGATGTAGGTAATAGGATGGGGGTCGGGTGGGGGTAACTGAGCTTATTACATATCTAGGTATACATGAAGTACATTGCAAAAGAAAGAAACACAGAGATAATATAAACATTTATCCTATAACTTACCATAATATCCATGTCATATAGCTAGTTAATATTTACTGTATTAACCTGTGTGATATTGGCTTATGCAAATTTGTAAGGTCTCTAGGTTATGTGTTGTGGTAAATGAATCCTTTGCTTACAAGCCAACAAGACGCGTGTACCTGAGCGTAACATTTTCAAAGATTTGTTTAAAATGCGTGACGTCAAAGTAATCTGCACTAATCGTGATGACGTCATATTAATGATGGCGGAGACTTTAGTACTGTGATTTACTAGAAAAGTAATTAGAATGTTATTTTAGAGTGTTATAGGATAAATAGAATTCGCTACTCATATTTTTTAATATGTAAAATATCAACCTTGTCTAGTTAATCGGTATTTGTCTCGGCAGAGCCTCGACAAATACCGATTAACATAGACTCTGTTAATATTTTCCATATTAAAAAATACTCGTGACGAATCCTCTATATATATAAATGTAGTATATTATAAATCTGAAGCACAAAGATTAACTTTCAGAGATAACAGTTTGTTTTTCATCACAATACTTCATGAAAAAGGTCACAAATTATGACACCATTTTCTTGAATAATACACTTAATACACAGGTGTGTGTATTATTCTATACTACTACATTATTAAACTCATTTTGTTTTTTCACTGACCTTGCCTTGTTAATTATCAATAATTAAAACTTTTAAAGTCATACATTAAAAATTATGACCAAACTATCCATACCTAGAGATCATCACCAAATAATTTTTTTACACTTTTTAAAAATTATTATTATTTTATTTTATTTTATTTATTTTATGGGGTATAATTAAAATTACAGCAACAATCTCTATTGCATTGGAGGTCGAAGGAAGGAAATGTTTCATTTAATGATGCACTCAACATGTTTTATTTAGTTATATGGCATCGGACATATGGTTAAGGATCACACAAATATTAAGAGAGGAAAGCCGCAATCGCCACTTCATGGGCTCTCTTTTCAATTAGCAGCAATCTTTTATATGCACCAACCCACATACAGGATAGTACATACCATGACCTTTGTTACACTAGTTGTGGAGCATTGGCTGGTACGAGAAATAGCCCAAATGAGCCCACTAACAGGGATCGATCCTAGACCGACTGCACATCAAGCGGTGCTGTACAACTGAGTTAAGTCCCGCCCCTAACATTGGAAGTTGACTGTCGTGGTTCATTGCTATGATTTAGTAATCCATACTTGAGGGTGCATGACACTGTGGGTACAATGTATCAAAATATATTCTATGTATGACATAAACATACATTATACTAATACAAATGTATGTGCACGCATGTCCACAACCACTTGCGTCAGACCACATGAATGTTTTATACCAGGCTGATAAACTATAAAAAATAAAAATAAGTACAGTAACAGTAATATAGATTACATGGATCGTGTAGATACATGTATACTGAGTCTACTTCCTTATTGAATATCACACCATTGAGCACAATCTGTTTTAAATATACTGAAAGACAAAAATAAGGCACCTCTGAATTCACCACAATGACAAGAAAATATATTTTGCATCAGTAGTTAAGAATTCGCAATTGAAAGTTTTGTAAAAGGACTGGCACAGTAAATAATTAGAAAACTGGGCCAGTTACACCGATTAGTAACATGAGATCTGTTATAGGTTGCAGAATACCAAACACTGACCCAATGGGGTCAAAGTTCGAAGGCCAACTAACTTTGACTATTACATCAAATAAGACTATGCAAGACATTGGTGAGATAAGCGACAATACTTGTTATAAAATGTTGTTTCACCTCACCAATAAAATCTCCTGTAATTTAATCTGAACTAGTGTCAGTGTACTAGCTGCTGCTGTGCATGAAGTGTATGCTGGGTCATACTAACATTAGGATGATACTTTTTACGCAGCAGAACTAGGCTAGCCATACCAACATATGTTGGGTCATACTAACATTAGGATGATACTTTTTATGCAGCAGAACTAGGCTAGCCATACCAACCAGACCTTGCTATTTAAGGAATCTTAGCTCCCACTGTCACTCCCCATCACCTCCATCTACACTAGTTCAAGGACAGCAATTTTAGATCTCGTTAGCATGTAAATTTTATTTTATCGATATGGTAAAATCTTAAATTGCTTCCCATAATCTAAGTTCGATGGAGCAGTTAATCGCACATCTCAATTCTGTCCAAGGTGATCAAGGTCTAAATAACTCCTGTCTAACATGTCTGCTAAGGGATTATTCCTTTCCTTTTCTTCTGGCAGATTTATCACTGCTATGCTATCTCAACCTACAGAGAACTGGAAAGTATACACAACTGTGTGGCCAAGTTGGTTATTTATTAGCTGTGTTGAGGTTCGTACTGGCATACAAACTACAATACAATAACTATATATTAAGCATATTGGTCTTAAATTTGGTGACAGGTCAATAACCAGGTCAAAATACTAAATTAATTCAATAATCAGTATATTTAAGGAGCCCTTATTCTCTTGGATATTATTAGTTAATTTTGCAAACAAAACCTGCTTACACATTTTCAACCAAACTTCATAACATACTAACAATACTTTTTTGTCCAGCTTTAAAGATAGAACAATATGCATAATACAAAATTTAATGCATTTTGTGCACATACATGTAGTTGTTAATTAGTTTTATGTTGTGATTGGGATTATTTTTTTGTTTTTCAGTATAGCTGTAACATGCATGTCATATATATATATATATATATATATATATATACATATATAGTCACTCTAAAGTGATTAGATAAACAGAGACTTTATACCAACTACTGATTACACTGAAGAGTCAGCTGATAACAAATATACTGAACAGTGAAAGCTGACAGGACATCATGCAATAACCTTGAAAATGAACCAAATGTTAAACAAAATCTTTTTTTTGTGGTCAAAACAGAGGACTAGCTGTATATGGAAATTTCAAAAATCAACGTGTAACTCACAGGTGGACTAATTAATATATATCACAGTGATAGAAATAAACAAAAAATTTCATTGGTCCACCAGGCATGTACATCAAAAAATCTACTTGTCCAGCAATGTTTTCACTTGTCCAAATAAATATTTTGTTTTATTAAGTACAAGGACTGTATTTTTGATTGCTCAAAATTAAACTGCATTGAAAAGTGTTACTTGCTCACTAGACAACCATTTAGATACATTTTGCTTGTCTGAGCAGATTTTCACTTGTTAGGACCAACGGACAAGTACTTATTTCAAACACTGCATCATATCCTAAGTTTAACCTGGGAATCACCAAATCCCAAGTTGAAACTGAAGCTGAATATTACACAATAAAATTGTCAAAAAGCAAATTAAAAAACCCCAACAAACATTCTGAGAGTACTGCTAAAGCAATACATGTCCCCTACCAGGCACAACAAATTTTCATATCTCCTAAATTCAAGGGCCATAATTCTGTGAAAAACAAGTAAACTGTCATGAAAGTAAAACTTGATCTGTAACAGTACTTATTATCCATATGGTTCAACATAAGCGGGTTAATAAATATCATACGAAGCACACGTGTAATA
>JAECMU010023762.1:0-10242 GCA_016106625.1 Dracogyra subfuscus | reverse complement strand
ATTATTATTATTATTATTATTATTATTATTATTTTATTATTATTATTACTATTATTATTATTATTACTATTATTATTATTATTAAAACCTTTCTTGAATTATTATTGTAAAAAGTGTTTTATCCAGTTAAAAAACCTATAACAAAAACATAATTTATGTAGAAAACAGTTTAGTTTAATTCGCAACAACTATTAAAACTAAAATCTATATGTCTACAACATCAACACCTCATTTCATGACGATCGTAAATCCAATACAGCGTCACTACGCGCGTGCGTAGGAGGAGGGTTTTGGGGGTCGAACCCCCTGGTAAAGGCGAAAAAATATTTCATATCCCGATTTTTTTCATTCCTGTATACAGAATAGCCCTAGAAGGGGTCAATTTTTCGCGACAAACCTCGACCCCCCCCCCCTCCCCCCCTTTGCAAAATTTCATGCGCACGCCCCTGGTGACAAAAAAAACCGATAACTTTGAAGTTAGTCCAATGTTTGGATGAAACGTGAAGATATAACAATAGTATATAAATACAAACAAAAGTTGTGAAATCGAACTTTTTTAATGGAAAAAAGAAGAAAATGTATTTTTCCATGCTCCTCTTTTTTCTTTCTTTTTTTTTTCTTTTAAAAAACAAACAAAACGTCTATCCAATATACTAGTATATAGCTTACTTAGTTGCATATTTGACAGACATTAACTTCCGTATTTATAGACTGATGATGTTTGAATTCTTGATGATGATGATGCCGTTACACTACAGACAAAGCAAACAAACTCCACGTCAGAAAAGTCATCGATACGGAGAAGCGGTCCACGCAAAGAACGAAGAAGGGGAGATAACAGTGTAAGATATTGGGCTGTAACGCAGAAGAGTCCGAGCCGGGCACATGTGTTATTAATCTGCAGTTGGTTCGTTACTGACAGGGGAGTGTTAACATGAGGCAAGTCCACCCAACCAAGAAGTCTAATTGAGCTAATTGACAGTGTGCATGTCTAATTAATGATGTCCTGTTAATTATAAGCTCCATTATAAATAATTGTCCGTTTAACACAATAGGTGTCAGGACGGTGGTATCTGCGGTGGAGGGCGGGCGCCTTCGTCTGGCTTCTGTCTGCAGACGATATAATAATTGTAGACTGGTCTTTACCACTTGCTGAAATAGTCTCTGAAAAATAACAATGGTATCATGGTGTATCATGTGTAAGTAGTCATCAAACAAAATGAATGATTACCTCATGTATCTTAATACAAAGACTACCTATGCGATAAGCGTGAATGCTATAAATTGCATGTGTTTTTAAATAAATAATACCGGCCTCGGTGGCCTAGCGGTTAAGTCGCCGGACAACAGGCTGGTAGGTACTGGGTTCGCAGCCCGGTACCGGCTCCCACCCAGAGCGAGTTTTTAAGGACTCATTGGGTAGGTGTATGGCCGCTACACCCTCTTTTCTCTTTCTCTAACAATAACAACTAACCACTAATTTCTATTCTGTCCTGGACAGACAGCTCAGATAGCTGAGGTGTGTGCCCAAGACAGACGTGTGCTATAACAGCTTGCTCTGAATGTGCACGTTAAAAAAATAATAATAATAATAAATAATCTCTACTAGTTTCATATCAGCGGTTTACAGCCAAAAGAACTTATTAAATTTTGTGTCAAAATATAACGATTATATTTTTATCGCAAGCACATATTAAGTACAAAAAATAAATTATAACAAAATATCCTTGGGAAGGAGGCTGAAAATCACTACTTGACATCGATTCATGTGGAGGACAGTAAATGGAGGACTCCTCCTTACGCCCAGGAGCAAGGTGCTCGAGTTGAGTAAATATATGTGCGGGGTCAGTTAATGTGTAATTATTTATCATTAATACGTATAAAAATAGCGAAATAGGACATTTGTAGATGTAATAATAGAGTTTTAAATCTACTATACTTGTCGACACAACAAAGGACAGACACGTAGTAGGACAACGTGTTTGAGGTAGCGAACTCGGTGTTGCGTACTACAGAAACACGAACTATATAGCATAAACGTATTTAGGCTAACGAGTCATTGAAAAGAAGGTTAGTGCAATATATATATTTTTTTAATTTAAAATATTATAGTTAACAGATTCACAAGCCAGTAATGTGTTTTATAGACTGACAATAACAAGGAAATATAAGAATTTACTAACACAAATTTGGAGAAAAATAAAGTGAATACCGGTTTCAGTTTTTCTGACTAATTTGTACTTTTATTAATTGCCCACAATTATCGACTGGCCACACTACCAGGCTTTCCATATAAATATTGATTTTCATATAAGTAATTTAGTTTGTATAGATAAACAAAAACATGTTATGTAAATAACAAAATATAATAAATTATTATATTTAAGTATAGGCCTTTCTAGTACGTAAAACCGGGCCTCGGTGGCATCGTGGTTGGGCCATCGGTCTACAGGCTGGTAGGTACTGGGTTCAGATCTCAGTCAAGGCATGGTATTTTTAATCCATATACCGAATCCAAACCCTGAGTGAGTACTCCGCAAGGCTCAGTGGGTAGGTGTAAACAACTTACACCGACCAGTGATCCATAACTGGTTCAACAAAGGCCATGGTTTGTGCTATCCTGCCTGTGAGAAGCGCAAATAAAATATCCCTTGCTGCTGATCGAAAAGAATAGCCCATGAAGTGGCGACAGCGGGTTTCCTGTAAAAATCTGTGTTGAGTACGACGTTAAATAAAGCATTTCTTTTTTCTGCTAGTAAGTACATTGGATCTGTACATTATACAATTAAATTTACAGTCAGTGACATTTGTATCGTTATAATAAGCTATATAGAATAATGACTGTAATTATTTTTGGCCATTAGTTATTGAAAATGTAATATATTTAACATTATGCTTTGAAATAAAAACCTATTTATTATGAAGATTCGAACCTCTGTGCCAATACTGCATGCCGCCGAATAGTCGTGGTCTTCATCCAGTAATTAAATTCTCAGGGTTGTGTTTACTGCCAGTTTTAACCTGGTGCCTGTTAAAAAAAGTTTGTTTTGCATATTGTTTTACATATAGCTATAAAGGTTAAATTGATAAATTGCCGAGATCAGAAGCATAACTACGACATTTCAGATAAGATAGGATGCAATGGATATTCGTAGTCAGTGTGATTTTTAAATCATCACTAGTGGTTAAGGAAGCTGTTTTATCTTTATTATTTCATAATGGTGACGAGACCTTGGACATTAGCACACACTTTGTTTCTTTCGCAGGCAAGAATGCGAATCAAAATTATTTATCTAAGTCTCTGCTCGCCATATATAGAAAACTTCTATCTCGCAATAATATCAGCACCTTTCATCAAATTTCTGAAAGTGTCGACATTTTTCTTCAAGGCTTGCTATCAAGACGACATATCACGAATAATCAAGATTGTATCTGCGCAATCGGAGCGAGGCCTATAAATCATGGTTTTTTCGTTACCTTGATAGCTTATCTCGGCACTTCTAGACTTACATCCCCACTCTATTCGTAGCCAGTCACTTCTAACGCCTAGCGCTCGGCTGTGCCATACCGGTTGCCGAGGCATAGCAAGATGTCAAACGCGACTTCAAAGTCCGCATCAAGCATGCACATTGCGATCCCTGATTGCTTTTAAAGAGCGCCTTTTTGGAATTAATTAGCACCTTATGTGGACACTTCACTGTGCATAGGCCGCGGCAACGGTTCCCTGTAATAGTAGACGTGTACTTCCACCTGGAGTGAAGCTTTTATTTAAAGTTCTCTTCCACAGAAAGTGAAAAATGAATTTCTTTAATGAAGGAGCTTTCGAAGACAGATTCTCAAAGATGCCAGCCTCTTGGTTACAAGCAGTCACGCTGTTTCACACGTTATACAACACGATTTCTGCTTAAGTTATTTTCTTAATTATTTCACAGTTATGGACATAAGAAGCACTTATTAAGAAAATATATCATCAGTAGTTAGATTGTCCCAAATGATCAAATGGGGGAAAGGAACATCGTGGGTCTTGTTTTCAAATCCCACCACCCTGAATACAATTAAACGTTTCGGTACACCTCGTGTGATCATTTCTGGATCAGTAAGGCTGACATTTTTTAAAGCAAAACAAGTCAACATTAAGGTATGGTTAAAGTAGGCCATACAAGATCCACAGCTCAGTATTTACAGGCTGTCCTTTTCTACGAGCATATGCATCTGTATTAAATTGTTTTAAATAGTATTGAAAATGTTTTCACAGAACTTATTGAAAAGACTTAAAAATTCGGTAGCCTTCCACTGTTACATCCACCATTCATTCTCTTATCAGTAGTTTTCTGACACAGAAAGCCATTCTGGGCGGCTGCGACATAATATGTAGATCAAATTAAACTAGCATTTCGTCTAATTATTCACATTGAAATACTATCACATGTCACGAGTAAATGCTATCACGTCACGCGTAAATACTATCACATGTTACGATTTTATATTAAACATTTGATTTTAATATACAATTTTAGAATCACAAAGTAAGTTTTGTTGATAAATACATCCATTTACATTATTTGCATACATTAGAGTTTGTTTTCCATAAAATGCAAATGTAACATTGTTTACAAAATGTATCATACAGCTGTACTGCAGGGTATTATAAACACACTTAATGCTATTATTAATATTATTAGAAAAGACATTTAAGAAAAATAAAATCACTGACCAGCGTTTTCGAGATACGTCCTATTTTTGTTTGTGATAAAACACATTTGATATACCAAAAGTGTGCAAGGAGTTATAAGTAATGTGTTATTTAAAAACACAAAAAGTAAGCCCTGCAATAGCCGCAAATATTTGAGTCAATTTCTTTAAATTTAATACCAAACTTTTATCTGTTAAAATACTATAAATACTAGTAAAACCTGGTTATAGTAATTTTTATATAGTAAAATATTTTAAAGAATTATTTTTTAAATCAATTTTTTAATATAGTAAGTAATACTTTAACGGTAATGGAATAAATGGAACAAAAATTAAAACACATTTATTTTTCTGGTTCTTGTTAATTAACCCACATAAATCAAACGAAACTAACCCACAGGGTATTTGGAACAGTAATGGAAAAGTTTAGAGCAATTTGACCACCGGACGAGGATTGAAAACGGAGAAGTTCCTTAATTCCTAGACTGCAATCTTGTAGAGAATCCGCTATTATAAGAAAATTAGACTGCGTATCGTTTGTCTTAAGCGTAACGTCACATCTGGTACCAGTTTAGGTAGCGTACGCCCCCATTTCGTATCTCCCGTGGAAATCTACACCCCTGCTATTGCTGGGACGTTTGTCAATCACCCAACTCTCCCATTTCATTGGTTCATTTTTCACTGATCGAGGAAAGAATGTTTGGTTTAAGAAATGTTTCGGTAGAGAGTACTTAGCTTCAGTTATCGTGAAGAAATTTGTTGCGATGCAAACATCTCTTTTGGATTAATACGCAACATATTTACAAGTACTGTCTGTTTACTACGACACTACTGATCTGTGGGATACTTCTGAAGGACGTGACAATAAGTTCAGTGTTTCTTTAATCAAACTCGGTGGGGCACTAATTAACATATAAACTTGGCCATGTGTAAGATACTTCATCCTATCAGTTTCCAGATCAGAAAAACATAACTTTTGAAGCTCGCACTGAGCGGTCCCCGAATTGTTAGCGTCATTTTATTACGGAGTCTCGATAGGGGTTTGAAATATCGGAGCACTGGCATCAAGGTGGCAGGGTGTTGACAGGTCGGGGGATACCTAGACACTGAGGGCTTTTAGACAACGAGACCACGATGATGATGATGGCAGATTATCGGAGTTGCCGCTACGAGCACAATCCGCCCGTCTTCAGTCCGAGCTCATTCCCGACTCCTGACATGTCGGATGCGAGACAAATCATGGACATATCGTACTCGCATCCCGCGGGCAGCCAGGATTATTTTGGACCCCCGAGTGGGACTTATCACCGACCGTTCCACCGCCAATACCCAGACATGTATCCTTACCATGCCAACGGTGGCATTCACCAGCATTTCTTCAGTTCAGGCGGAGATCACCAGAACCCAGTGGACTTTCGACCGCGACATGCCACCCTTCTGAAGGACAAGGTGCCACCAGGTAACAAGGAGGAAATGACCGGCACGGAAGAGAGCGGAGAGGCGCCGTGTGTTGGTGCTAAAGGGGGACAGGTTTGTGGGGGTGGAGTGAAAGGTGGTCCGCACTGCGCTGCTGCTACTAAGGAAGACAGCGTCGACTGCGGGGACATGAAGCACAGCTCGAACCCGTGCAGCCCGTGTAAGGATGACTCGGAGTGTAAGACTGACGACGACCTCTCGTCTGACGATAACGACGAGCACATCCCGCACGTGCTCGCCCCCGGCTACCACGGGCCCAACAGGAGGTGTCTCCTGTGGGCGTGCAAGGCGTGTAAAAGAAAGACTGTGACGATCGACCGCAGGAAAGCGGCGACGATGAGGGAACGACGGCGACTTCGTAAGGTGAACGAGGCGTTCGAGACGCTGAAGCGCCGGACGTGTCCGAACCCGAACCAGCGGCTGCCGAAGGTGGAGATTCTGCGTAACGCCATCGAGTACATCGAGAGTCTGGAGGAGTTGCTGCACGGCAGTCGGGTGGCGAGGAACGACGAGGCCTGCAACGACGCCGGGTCGTCCAGCAGCGGATCAGACTACATGGTAAGTGGGACGTGTGGCCGTCGTCGCCTTCACCACTGTACTAGTCTTATGCATTATTACCGATATGGTTAAGAATATTTTGGTACATATCAAAGTGATACGTTCCACTAGAATGTCAAATGGGACTAACACTTCGTTGTCACTCGATGACGTCATCGATTGACGCACTACAACCCTCGTGAAATAATTTCCATTGTCACTCGCTAAAAGTCGTGACATTTGAAAATGTTTTCACTGGGGTCATAAACATGATACTAAATGGAAACTCGTTTAATACCCAAAAATAGGTATTCAGTAAGCTATTATATTTTATTTACTTCAAAACATACATTTGATTGGCATAACATAGATATGCCAATACTATATACAAACTAAATAATGTCAACATGGGATGATAAATATTGTGCCACCCATTTAAAAAAAAAAAATTATGTGTGGTTTTCACCTTCTAAAGTCTGTTTGTTTTTCTCTCTCCATATTTGATACTTACGTAACAAAGTAGCAATATATTTTGAAACAAAACCCACACAAAATAAATTGTTTTCAATCTAAGATATTTAAAGTTTCTGAAGTCGATACAATGATATATTGCGCGTAAACAAATATATTACTAAAATAAGAAATTTAACTAAAAGGTTTTTTTTAAATCTAAAGTTGCAAATAGTTCGCAGGAATCTTTCATTTATTTATATTTTTGATTCTAGAAATAAAACCCACCCAGCAAAACATTTTATAAATGTAGTTAATTCTAACAGATGTCCCTATAAAATGAGATATACTAAAGGTTGATACCATGAAATCACTCGCATCTCGTGTAGAATGTATATAAAATATTAAAATATCTAGTGAATGGAAATTCGATATTAAACATGCACAAAAGTTACGAGCAATAGAACACACTGTGTAACATAAAGATACTGCCAAACCAAAATTATGGGTTTCCGTGGATTTAATTGGAAATGGCCAGAACATGCTGGTATTAAGCGGGAACGTACTGATATGAGGGCTATCCTATCAGAAGAGGATGCAAATGGAAATCTTTATTTTACAAGGGAACGCCCAGTGCCTTCATTACTTAGTCTAATTAACTTAGCCAGACGCCCCGATCTAGATCCATCTAACGTCTTAACATGCATCCATAAACCAAAACAACCCTCATAAAGATGATGTGGGGGAGGCAGGGCTGGGCTTTCTTGTCTTCCCGTTACAAGATTTAAAATTCCTTTTTCAGAGTAACGCGTTAGTAACAGGGAGTAACGCATGTGCCGGTTGTACGAGGAATACATCAACACGTACATTATTTTCAGACTTCGTGTCGATAACATCTGACAAAATACAGACGTCTTGGAAATTAACAATATCTACATAAGATAGCAATTGTCAATTTTAAAGACGCATTTGCAATTTTGCTTGATAAAGTGAGAGTTAAATTACAAACACTTTTTACATGTAATTTGGTGCTACTGTTTCAAAAACGCAGCGATTCGCTGCAGCCTTTAAACTCGTTACTTGTTACATATTATGAGATATATTATGATTATTTCACAATAAGGTATTATAATTATCAATTACTGTATATACTTTCAGATTAAATATTTAAAAACAATTAATATATTAATTCGTTTGTGAAAATTAAAGCATAATGAGACAGGTACATTGTTCAAGTTCATATTCATTGGTCCCAATCCCGGCATAATTTTGTCACACTATATCATTCCTGTTGTTGAATATGTCTAACAATAATTTCCTGTTGTTAAATATGTCTAACAATAAGTTCCTGTTTTTGAATGTGTCTAACAATAATTTCCCGTTATCACATGTGAATATAACAATATATGTTCTTTTGTTTGTGCATAAGTATATTCCTTATTGTACAATATATGTTTATTGAATGTATGTAAAACAATATATTTTCTACTGTTGAATGTGTTTAACAATATATTTTCTATTGCTGAATATATTTAACAACGGATTTCCTATTGTTGAATGTGTAACAATAAATACATTGAACAATAGGAAATCCATTGTTACACATTGAACATTGTTACATACATTCAACAATAGGAAATCCATTGTTACATACATTCAACAATAGGAAATCCATTGTTACATACATTTAATAATAGGAAATCGATTGCTTTCACATTCAACAATAGGACATTATTGTTAGACATTCAACAATAGGAAATTCATTGTTACATACATTTAATAATAGGAAATCGATTGCTTCACATTCAACAATAGGACATTATTGTTAGACATTCAACAATAGTACATTATTTTTAGACATTCAACAATAGGAAATTCATTACCATAGATTCCTTGTTGTTGAATATATGTATAGCAGTATAATTATTTTCTATTGAATTACTTGTAATGATTGATTTCCTACCGTCGAATGTGTAACAAAATATTTCCTATTGTTGAATGTATATCAATATGTTTCCTACTGTTGAAAACTCCTTGGCTGTGTTCAGATGTTATGTGTTTGAAGAACCCACATGACGCGGCATTAGACACAGCCAGTGGTAGAGTCGTTTAGAAAGTGATCTCTTAGTCGGCCTGTCAAAAGTCATTTAGCAAACTCTAAGAAACTGTCAAAGTTTGACTGAGTTGTTGGAAAATCATTTGTGGTCGTGAGAATATGTGTATTTCACGGCTCGCGCTGTCTGGGCGCTTCATGCAGAAATGTGTTTACTCATTTCGGAAACAAGACAAACGGCCCTAAATACCGGCTTCAACAATGCTACTTGTAATTACTTTGAGAACAAATATTTTAAATATTATTTTCTTACTCATCAAAATTTTAAATTATAAAGAATAATAGTTGGTAGTTTCTTACAAAGTAACTAGTATTTTTATGTCCATGTGTATCAATAATAGTATTTATTTTTGATGTTAAAATCTAAAAGTTAGTAGTTAGTATATCAACTTCTGGTATCTAGGTTTAATTGAGTGTCTGGAAACTAGTATGGTTTGTAACTAGTAACTAGTATTTTTCATGTTTGTATCTAGGAACCAGTATTTTTTGTCCGCCTTCAGTAAATAGTGGGTTTTTTCTTTGTTTCTTCTTTCAACACCATATCTATATTTTTTCCTTATGTTTGTGTGTAAAAACTACATTTTTATGTCACCTAGTATTTTTAATGTCACTGTCTCGAAGAGTGATTGCAAATTTATTCACGTATGTAAACAAAAAATAATGGTTTATTCTGTTTGTTTAAAATAAACTAAAGAATCTAAGAACAATGAATTTGTAATATTCTGGAAGTTATTGATGTATGTTTGTTTTCTAAAAGATATTATACACAAAAATATATTACAAACAAAAAGAAGAAAATAAACAATCATAAACATTTCAAAAAATGTATAAAATGTTTATTAATGAAAGCATATTAATGATACTTTTCTATTTTAGTCTTAATGACAAACCGTTTACATAACTTTTTAAACATTTATTTAATATTTATTCTTGGGGACCTTTCTTCAGGTAACGCGCTTGAGCTAAAAAAAGTT
>JAECMU010023756.1:0-14804 GCA_016106625.1 Dracogyra subfuscus | reverse complement strand
TCCATCCATCCATCCATCCATCCATCCATCCATCCATCCATCCATCCATCCATCCATCCATCCATCCATCCATCCATCCATCCATTCATCCATCCATCCATCATCTTGATAACACCTTAAAGCATATAACAACAAGCTCATAAATAATTGTTTATTTACAATTAAGTTTGCCTGTGGTAACCGTATAGAAAAATATTCATGACTCATATTTTTATTTTAATGAAATCAGCTGACCACTTAACTATATTATTTGATGTTTGGGGCCCAAGGCAAAGTTCATTTATATTTGATTATTTTGTTTTTCTAACATGCTGAATCTAACAGTATCTAGATATAAAAAACCCACACAGCAGGGTCATTATGCCCCTAGAGGTGCCGAAATAGCCGCAAGCTCGGACAATAAATACATGGCTTAACATGGGATGAACATGGTAAAAGCCACACGGACATCCGAGAATGTTCTGAATGAGCTACCATTGATTCAGGTGCTGCAATAGTCGCTGGACATGTCCATCTATTTATGTCTATATTGTGTTGGAAAAATATCAGCATTCCATAAACTGGACATGAAAAACACATATTTAGTTACGGTAACAGTTTTTCTGGATTAGACGAATAAAAACAAATGTTGGGGGAATCAGTTTCCATTTGTTTAGACATGAGTAATAATTTTGTGAATCTGGTGGTATGTTGGGTGACAGAAGTCACATTGCAGTCATAGTTTGGGATTGCCATGTCCCTCCATGAACACAGCAAATGGTCTGACATTTACATCTGAATTATCAAAGTTTATCAAAGTTTTATAAACGTGACGGGTGACAGTACAAGCATTTCCTGTTTTGAATTCATTCCCATCGTTTCATTGTAGCTTGAAACATGCTAAATGTAGCAATGCTGTTTCATTAATTTGTAGCTGCCAACTGTCCATTGTTCTAAAAATTAAATTAGGTTATGTTTGGTAAATAAAACAATGAAAACACATATAATCGGGTTACTCAAATATTTCTATAATTTAACCTTCTGTCACTGTAAAGCCAACCCAAGGGTAAATGATGTATTTAAAGTTAAACATCACATTAAACATGACATTCAAAACAATTAATACTGACAGTGTATAGTAGGGTAAATAAAACAAACTATATTCATTATTTAATTATTAAAATATATATTTAGTGGTTTTGTATGTGTCAAAGTTGGAAAAAAGAAGTATATATTATATAGTAACAATATTAATAATGATAAAAGTGGGAAATGGTGGGAATATAAACCAAAAGGCGAACAAGCACATTCAAGTAAAATATTTATCATTAGTGTTGTAGGGCTATATTGTAATACATACGGTACATTTGGCAAGATCAAAGACACAAAATCTTTTTTTTCTTTTTTTTTTCCATTTTTATTTGATCTTGCAATCACAAATTTAAATACATACAGTACATCTACACAAAACAGTGATTGTCACATTAAAACAAAATATATATCCATGAATATTATACAAACTTACAGATATTGCTGAATACATTTATGAAAATAATATATATTGATATAAAAACATTTCTGTATTTTGAAATTTATATTTAAAACAGTATCAGTTAAAACTGCGATATGAAAAATATTTTAAAACTAAAAGTTTAAAATTATGGTTTGTTTAAAGACACCACTAGAGCACATTAATTTATTAATCATCAGCTATTGGATGTCAAACATTTGGCAATTTTAACATATAGTCTTAGAGAGGAAACCCCCTAAATGTTTTCATTAGTAGCCAGGGATCTTTTATATGCATTATTGAACAGACAGGATAGTCATACCACTGCCTCTGATATACCAGTTGTGGGGCACTGGTTGGAACAATAGATAGCCCAATATTTTAAAACTTAAACATTTAGAACAGATCATTTAAACTTTTTTTTATTCCTGTGGCATGCCATTGTTTAATCTACTTGATTTTATTTACAATCTAGGTTACATTTAAACACTGTGTTAATAAAATTGACATACTTTGTTAGAATACCACCGCCATATTCCCATTAAGAGGCTATGTGTGCTGTATATATAAAAGTTTAAAAATAGGTTTCTAAACTTGCATTCTGCCAATTATTGCCAACCTGAATGGGGGAACTACCTTTTTCATGAAGGGAGGATTGCAGCTTTACAGGTTAACTTTATAATAAAGTCAAGTTAAAACCAGACACAAATATGTTTTGACAACTTGTTAAAGTTAAAAAGTTAAAGTTTGTTTTGTTTAACAACACCACTAGAGCACATTGATTTATTAATCATTGGCTATTGGATGATATGTAGTTCTAGTGGAATGAAGGAAATGTTTTATTTAACGACGAGCTCAACACATTTTATTTACAGTTATATGGCATATCAGACATATGGTTAAGGACCACACATATATTGAAAGGAAACCCGCTGTTGCCACTTCCTGGGCTACTCTTTTCGATTAGCACCAAGGGATCTTTCATATGCACCATCCTAAAGATAGAATAATACCAATCCCAGCCTTTGTTACACCAGTTGTGAAGCACTGGCTGGAACGAGAAATAGCCCAATGAGTCCATCAATGGGGATCGATCCTAGACTGACTGTGCATTAAGTGAACACTTTACCACTAGGCTACATCTTGCCCCTGTAGTCATAGAGAAGAAACCCACTACATTTGTTTTATTCCTGTGATATACCAGTTGTGGTGCACTGGCTGATTGTTCAAGCCATAGTTCAATATTTTATTATAAACTTAACCTTTTAATGTTAGTTTGTGGTAACAGGTTATACTTTATGTTTTCTTTATAATGTCAGTTACCCAGTAATATATCATTTCTAGCAGTGAATTAACATGTAAAACACCAACCCCAACTTTCAGTGCACCAGTTTGCCATGTTTGGCATGGCAGTTTGTTGGCACCAGTTTACACAGTTTTCTCTCAATCCCCATGACACTTCCTGTCATCAACAGTCACAAATTATGTCTACTTATCTCCCCATTGTTTAGTTTATCTGGCTCGGCTGTGTCACCCAAAGTGCCAAACTCTTAATTCCTGGATATCTCCCCTAATTGTTGTGTCTGCCACATAAACCAGACCAGAAAAAAACTGTCAATGTTTCAACAGCTAGTCTTGAGCTATCCAGTTCATTGTGGGCTGCAAAATAACACAGATAGCAGACTTAATATATAGGACAGTCTGTCCGGCTCGCTCAATATAATCTACTTTATAAGTGCATGTTTGATAACCATCATGCAGTAAACAAGGTGTTTATGTGTTTTTAAATTCATGTATACACAAAGTTATTCAGTCAAGTTTTAGCTCTTGTTTAGGAAGCTCAAGGTGGGAAGGTGAAGGAATATTTATTTAATAACACTTTATTTAATAACGCTTTGTCTAGATAGTGATGCCACTAAATACTAGTAGACTTGTTCTACCAAGGGGTGGGATGTAGTCCAGTGGTGAAACACTTGCTTGGTGCACGGTTGGATTAGAACCAATTCCCATTGGACTATTTCTCAATTTCTCATTCAAGCCAGTGCACCACAACTCGTATATCAAAGGCCATGGTATGTACTATCCTGTTTGTAGGATGGTGCATATAAAAGATTCCTTGCTACTAATGGAAAAATATAGCGAGTTTCTTCTCAGATTACCACTTCTTAAAGGACAGCTATACACATATTATATCTATCAGATATATCTCCATGAAATGTGTGGGACCAAGGACTCTTTTATGTGATTTAGAATGTCTATATTTCTTCACCTCTGTATTTCCTCAGTAAGAGTTTGACCATTCCCCTCATATAATTCACTCAAATACTAACCCTAACACAAACGCTAACCATAACACCATCAGGATCAACCATACAATCCACCACACCTGAGATGACTACTCAACCACTGAGTATTGTAAGTATTGAAATCACCAATTAGTTACATCACCACACTCAACATGTCTTAATTATGGTTATATGGTGTCTGACATATGGTTAAGGACCACACAGATATTGACAGAGGAAACCCACTGCCGCCATGCAATGGGTTACTCCTTCCAATTAGCTTGATCTTTTATATGCAGACAGGATAGTATATACCACAGCCTTTGTCACATTGGTTGTGGGGCACTAACTGTATCCAATGGGTCCATCAGTGTGGATTGATCCTATACTGACCGCACATCAGGCCCACCACAAATGAAGTGAGACCATAACAAAATTACTAAAGCAATTTGTTTATTCAGCGTTTTTATAATTTGTTAATACTTAAACCAACCCACTGTATATTGATTTAATGTAGGAATGAATAAATTTATAAAAAATATAATTTATAAGCATACAGTAAAGAACACAGGCCTGTATCCAAAGAGATATGGGGTCAGCATCTCCCTCACTAAACGACAATTAACACCCCATAGTATCTGTTGTAATCTGCTATTATATGTGTCAACATTAAGTATGCCTACTTAAAAACTGAATGGATCCCTTTAAAGGACTCCAGCTGGCAATTTTTAAAATGTATTATTTTCAACACCACCCACTGATACATAAAGAACAACCATTTTAAAGTATAATTTTTCAACCCCACCCATTGATATACAAAGAATAACTTTTAAAATGTGTAATTTTCACCAAGCTGTCAGTGTGTGTGCAGCTGACTGCCGATGACTGCCGACTTGAGGAAGCTGTGTTCCACAAGGAAGTATTACATATGGTTTGACCGTGTCACCATAACAGGAAGCTCACAGATGCTTGGCCCTCCCAGCCCTCGCATGCAGACTCTACAACTAACATTTACATGTGCCATTTTTGTGTACATCCCATAATCTGATCAAACTTGCCAGTTTGAGGTTGATAATCTATAGATTCCTCCTCCTTCAACCGCGACCAGCTCTATACTCAGGACGTCACACGGCTCACTACTCAGGCTTTTACATCATTTCAGCGTGTCTCTACCTCTAACAAAAAACAAGAAATTTGTTTAACAACACCACTAGACTACATTGATTTATTAATCATCAGCTATTGGATGTCAAACTTATGGTCATTTTGACACAGTCATAGAAAGGAAACCTGCTAAATTTTTCCATTAGTAGCAAGGGATCATTTATATACAACATCCCACAGACAGGATAGCACATACCATGGTCTTTGATATACCAGTCATGGTGCACAAGCTAGGATCGAGAAATAGCCTATTGGGTCCACTGATGGGGATTGATCCTAGACCGACTGTGCATCAGGCGTGTGCTTTACCACTGAGCTTCATCCCGCCCCTCTACCTCTAACTAGTAAGGTAGAAAGTTAAAGTTTGTTTTGTTTAATGACACCACTAGAGCACATTGATTTATTAATTACTGGGTATCAGAGTTGATATATCAGTTGTGGTGTACTAGCTGGAACAAGAAGTAAGGTAGCAACACAGCAAAATAAGAGTAGAAACAGAACAGAGTTAAATACAAGCATAAAATAGGGGAAAACACAACAAGTAAAGTAGAAACATAACAGAGTAAGTAGAAACATAAATTAAAGTAGAAATATAGCAATGTCAAGTAGAAACACATCAAAGTAGAGTAAAAAAACAGAGTAGAAACAGCAAAGCAGAGTAGAAACATAATGTAAAGTAGAAACAGAAAGTAGTTGAAACATAGCAAAGTTGTGTAAAAACACAGTAAAGTTGAATAGATGCAGAGCAGAAACAGCAAATCAGAGAAACACAGCAAAACATAATAGAAACAGCGAATGCAGAGTGGACACACAGAACAGTACATTTTAAACCAAGTTCATATAGCAACAATGATATTATTCATTTATACTTAGAACTTTTTAACCTATAGTTTAATAACAATTTTGAAAAACAAAATCACAATTTCATCGACAAAAGTTTCCAGAATATACAGACTTCTACTTCAGCCAAGATGACTGTTACATATTTCAATTGAAAAAACATGTGTTCACCAAATGTCACTCAATTTACGCACTTTTATTTTGATCTGAGTTAAGATGTAAAAACTAAACTTCAAAGGAATGACAAGAGCAAGGTCAAAGTTAGATTTCCCACAGCCTGTAAACACTGTCGTACCCTCCAGGTATATCTCATCATACAGTAATTGTGCCAATACGACCACTGAGGCAGGTACAAATGTAAATACATGTAACTTGATACAGCAAAGAAATATCATTTCCAATTAGCATGTAATCTGTTGACCGTGCAGGAGAAGATAACTCAGACCAGCCTTTGACAAAAATATTGTTTGCTGAAACCTGATTGACTTATAAAAAATTAAAAAAGAAATTTTTTAGACATGATCTTTTTTTTCTTTTTTTTTTAATTGAAATTGTTTACAATAATGTAAAACAAGAGGGAAAAAGAAAATATTATATGACCAACGATTAAAATGATTGGTTGAATTATGAAAATAAACCATTTTGTTTAATATAGCCTCATTAGTAAGTCTTGAAGTTGTAACATATGTACGCCAAGAGAATTCACATAAAATGAAGGTTAAAAAAGGAAAAGGATCGGACTTCTGTGTTATGATAAATGAGGATGATTAATATAGTGTAAATAACTTGATACTTTCAAAGCGTTTTTTCATTCTTAGTGAATAAAACAACAAATTAAGTCTATTTACAGGTGACATTGCAGGATGCAGATGATTCATCCTCTGGATGTTTCGTCCACAGACGATTTGGCCACTAAAAATGTGTCCACTAATGAACTCAGACGATTCGTCCACAACCAAAAATTGTTCTTTGACAATTTGTCCGCTATAATTTTTATAGTTACCAGTAAATTTAGAACTTAGCTGGAACCTGGTAGTGGAATGGACATAATATTGTTGTTTCTTGGTTGGTTACCTCAAATGATGTTACGTTATGGGTTTTTTGACATAAATGATGAAATTTTAGTTTTAGTTACTATAGCTTTGTTTTTAAATAGGATGTCACAATAATAAGTGTAATTGAAGAGCAATTTGAATAACTACATACCAGTGAAGTACTATAATGGACACAGACAGACAATAATAAGTTGATAGCACCACTAAAATTTATTTTGTTTCATATACAAGTACTTTACCACAAAACAAAAATAATTGACCACTTTAATGGCTAAGAAATAACATTTTAAATTTATTGGTCTAAATGTTGTAATTGAGTGGACGAATTGTCTGAGGTGGGTGGACGAATTGTATGGAAGCGAATCGTCTGTGGACAAAACGTCCAGGGGACAAACCATCTGGAAAGCTATACTGCATACCAGAAATACCAGCTAAAGCAAACATATGCAGGATAGGTTTTATGACCAAGTATGACTGTCTGTTAACTAACAATATGCATTTGAAATACATAAACATGCTGCAATATGGAAATGCTGGATAATAATAAATTATGTGGAATTTACTGTCAGTTATTTTCTTAGGCACTTTTAACATTAAAACAGTGCAATATAACATTCAGAAAAACTACAAACATGTTCAGGGCAGTTCTGCACTATTTTCTAGGGGAACAAATACATACACTTCCAGTAGCCCAGTGCTAAAGTGCTTGCTTGATACATGGTTGGTCTAGGATCCATTCCTGTCAGTAGGCCCATTGGCATATTTCTCGTTCCAGCCAGTACACCATGACTGATATAAAGGCGGTGGTATATGTTATCCTGTCTATGGGATGGTACATATAAAAGATTCCTTGCTACTACTGGAAAAATGTAGTGGGCTTCCTTTCTAAGACTATATATAAAAGTTACCAAATGTTTGATATCCAATAGTCAATGTTTAATATATAAATATGCTCTAGTGGTGTGGTTAAACAAAACAAACTTAAACTTTAACTTTCCAATTTAATCTAATGTTAACATGCAGGCACAAGTACATGGCCCATGCATTAACACCCTTGCAGTATTGCTGTGAAAACGTAAAGCATTCCTAATGAGACAGCGAAATAAGGTCATTCTCAAAGGCAGCTATTGTCTTCTGATGGTGTTGACAAAAGTGAAAATGTGTAATTTCTGAAGCATGTCACCCACTGGAGGAAGCAGAGCTCCATTTTCACATAGCATGAACTTGTGACATCACCAGTGACACAGGACCAGATATCAGACAGACAAAACAAAGGATAACTTCTCATTTGATGAAGAATTTCACTATCCCTCACATTAGATAACAAAAACACAACTGTAGATCAGCCATGTGTTTATATATACAGCAGTACACCATGTATGTGTTTATATACCAGTATACTGGAGTAAGTATTTTGAGTGAGAGTGAGAAGACAGAAGTACGTGAAAGACATTCAGAGGAATGTAACAGAACACAAGGAAATGCTGACTCATGTAGTTCTCGTCCTTGAGACCTCTAGATGCCAGTGATTGAAGAAGGTTCAAGAGAGGTGATACCTTTCCCCATTCCTTTCTGATATTACAAATGTTCCAAGTAACAGCTTGAGGAAGTAGTATGCCCGCCTTGTCCAGTGAATCTGAATGCATGAACAAGTAACAAATACTGAGAAAATGACCTTCAGAATAAAGCCATTTGTATTTAGACGAATGCATCAATACTATTAATTCACTTAATTTTCATCCCGATCTTAGCCGAGATTTAAAAGATGGCCAGAAAGGATTTAACCAACTGGGGACATTGATTTAGTATCGATGTGTTTATTGCCATGAATTGGTTTTCAAATGGGCAAACGTGCATTAATTTAAAACAACCACCAGTTTCAGCGTAATTTGTTTTCTAACTATTAATTATTACCAAGTCTGTGTATGAGAGGACATCAAGAATTCACACACAGTTTAATTTGCAATAATTAAAACAAAATAGTCCATTTTTTTAAATCATGTAAATAATGCAAAACAATATTTGTCCTTTCTGCTTGCAAAAGCTATAATGGCTATGAATATTCTGAAAGATGTACAATATGTTTATTTGTAGTCTTAAATAGTAAGTAGTAATTCCAATTTTGATGAAACAAAGACAGAATTGGTATTATTTCTCTTATTATTAATGACAGAACAAAATCATTTGTTGTAATAATGATGTGAAATACGTTTTTTTTAAAATCCAAATTACATTGTATGTTTTTTGGCAGGATTTTTTTTTATAGATAGTCACAAATGTAAAGTGCATATTTCAAATGCAGTTGCTGTCAATGTGTACAACACTAACAAGCTGTTGTCACTGCAAGTACTGCAAGTACGAACAGCAACTTCAGGCTGTTTCAGACAGGAATATAACCTTGAAGACCTTTACAACACAAAACATGATTTCCATGCCCTGAATATTACCACATCTATATATCCAATTCCAACCATTACCAATCAGTCAAGAGAATTTGATGTACCTTAAACATTTATGGCATGTTTGTGAATACAGTGAAACCTATAATAACAAACACAATTCCAGTTTGTTTCTATTAATATTAATGCATATAACCTTGATGCAAGCACCACCTGTTTACAAAAACTATTTATTTTGCAGCCACCCATGCTTCACCTTTATAAGCAGAGTGATATTTAATTTTCTATTGAATAAAAAACCCAACTTTTTTCTTCAGATAAATCTCAACAACTTGTTGCATCAACTGTAATGAGGAAATAGTTTGATCCTAAGTAACTTATTTCACACACGGCTACGAATAAACAGCCATCAAGGCTGTGGAAGAAGATGGCTATGTTTTGTAGCATAATGAGTGGAGGCCAGATAGCGCCGCTTTGTTCAAGAAGCGAGTCACGTACCAAGCCATACCGGGTAGAGGTGCATTGGCAAACACTCACTGGCCACGGATCATCTAATTACTTAAATTCCAAAGGATTTTGTCCAAGAAACCTTGGAAGTGATGTCGGTGCTCTGAGCTTGGAGAGGGATTTCAAAACAAACACAAATGCGTGTGGAAGTCTTGCTCGACTCACAGTGTTAGGAATTGAGCTTTTGTTGGCTTAGCACTGTTTGCTGTCATTTCTTGCACGTTCCTAAAAGTGGGCGGTGCACGGAAATTAACATCTGAAAATTGTCATCAATACATCAAAGAGAAGCAACAAGCTAGCTTAGAATAATAATGGTAGAATGACATTTTTTTTTATAGTGTTAAATGAATATCGATAAGGTCACAGCAGAAACATATTTAATATGACTGCAGATAGGTATTATTTAACATTAAAAAATAGGAATAATAATGTAGACAATTGCAAACACGAACATTGATAATAATATCTTAATGAAAATACAAGTGAAGTTTGTTAGAATTTTGAAAATATGTCCAGATCTGGATTGAATATAAAAGACTTAATGAGAGATGAGAGATCCTTTCTTGTTCTGAATGTGCACGTTAAACCCTTTGATTGATTGATTGATGAGAGATTTAAAGCAATTATCCATTTTGATTTTTATTAAAACTACTTTTTAATTTGTGGTCTGGTTTCACATAAATAAGTTTATTTAGTGTTTTTGAAGGGTTGGTATTTCATAAGGAATTAACAGTAATCTTCGATGATCACTTTTATGTTGACATTGTCCTAATAACCTATTTAAATTGTCATCTTCCTAGTAAAAAAAAGGAAATATTATAATGCATAAAGCAAATATTATAATGCTTAAAAGAAGTTAGTTTGGGTATAAAATGCTAGATTACTATGGTGGATTTTCATATTTATTTTCTTTCTTGTTTTGTACTTTTAAAATAAAAATAAATAAAAAAAACCCAAAGAAAACAACTCCTACAATTTTTTAATAATTTCAAAACTTTAAAGCCAAATGTTTATTGACCTTGAACTTGTCATATGATCACACAAGCTGGGATGGAGGTGTGTGTTTATTTGTGAAGACCCACAGCAAATGTGAAAAGAATCAAGACAGTGCATAAAGGTTATATTCTGTAAAATTGCATGATGCATTCCATGCAACGGCCAATCAAACTGGTTTAAATCATTCACATTCACCTTCAGGTGGTGTTGACTGGTTCTCTGGCCTTGTTCAACACAAAAACATTGCTAACATAACATTTCCTATGAAACCAGTCATAAAAAGGAAGAAAAAAGTTTCAGAAAAGAAGATTTGTTCTTTTTCATTTAAGGTATCAAAATTATACAGATGCTTTTGGGGTTTGTTCTGTTTTTTGCCAGTAAAAATACTGTTTGATTTTTGTGTTAAAATATAATAAATACTGCATGTTGTATCCTTTACAGATAGAACTGATTTAAAAAAAACTTTTTGTCAAAGAAATCTATGGAATAAAGTATGATTAATAATCCTAAAATACAAAATAATAACTAAATTACAATAAATTAATTATTGAGAATTAATTCTTAAAATGCACCGTATTTATATTTAAAACTGTGTTACTAAAATTCACTTGTATACCATAATAACACTGACTCATCCAATAAAAGTTTATTTTATTACTAAAAAACCCCAAATAAACAAAGCAAGAGCGTTAACCATCCGAACAGAGCATCTAGGTTTGGACATATGGGTATGGGTACTGCTTTAACGTGCCCCTATCCCTAAGGTTCAGGCACGCCCACCATGGGTCCGAGGACTGACTTCGCCAGTCCCAGGTCCCATGGCGGGAGGGATTTTGGACATAGACATAGCCACTCTATTTATGTGCCTTTATCTAATTAACTTTCAGGCTCATCTACCCCAGTCACAAGGTTTGACACTGCAAGTTCCAGGATAAATTTTAGGTTTTACTCTCATGTTTCAAAACCATTCTCATCCATCTGAAAGGCAGAGTTATTTTGCTTAAATAAATAACAAATATTACGTAACATTTTTTATTACTTTTAGTATACATGTAAATCTTATATATTTACCAAGTGATTGTATGTGGTTTGATAATGATCCAATTGCAACTAGTTATTCCTAGAAATGCAGGCTTGTATTGACAAGATCAACAGAGAAGTCTCAAAATTAGTTTACTTTGAAATGCTTTGACCACAGTGCACCATTTACTAACACCTTCAGGCTGTGCATAATAATGTCTGTATCTAACTCTGTATAAACTTCTTTGTACAAAGGTATGTTACATTATAAATATGTACACTTTTCAAGATGCTCAGAATGGGACTAATTAAAGAAATGTCAACAAGACAGCTCTGAGATACGGCTAGTTAATTTGGGTTATTGCAGTTATATGGCAAGATTATCAAGTTCATTGTATATTGTAGATGTATTTTCAAGAATTGTACCTCAGTTTTCTTACTTGTATCCAGCCAAGGTTTAAGCATGTTATCCTGGACATATTTTCTCAGCCATCTAGGCTGGATACAAGTAAGAAAACTGAGGTACAATTCTTAAAAATACATCCAGGGCATCATTCCACAAAGTGATCTTAGCATTAAGATCACCTTAGTGCATAACTAACTTAGCACTAAGATGTCTCCATGGAATGGGAGCACAGACAGTGTGTTAATGGTTAGTTGTGATTGGTCACTATTACTCTTACTATTACTATTACTGTGATGCAAACCCAAGACCTATTTGTGTTAAGTCTCATGGTTCAATCAGAACATGAATCTAACTATTATGGGCCAGATTAACGAAGCCTGTTTTCTTAAATGCAGGTGTTTAATTATTGTAAATGTATTTAGTAACACATAAAAAAGCTTTATAATATAAATTTGGCCTTATATATTTGAATAGTTTATTACTAAATTCCAACAATTCAACATATTACAATACATCTTACAAAGTATTATTCAAAATGAAGCATACAGAACACAAAACTATTCAACAATCCAAGTTACAAAAATTTTTTTGCTTCATTTTCATATATCACTCACAAATTACATTTTTTATTATCACATGGTTCAAAATACAAATGATATTACAGTGTCTGTTCATTGCAAACACACTATTTCCTTTGTTAATTTGTCCAGAGATTAAAAACAAAGCCAGGTATTAAGTCAGTGGAAGAAATCTCATGCAATTACTGTTAAAATATTTGGTAACAAACACACAGTGTGGAGTCAGGCCATGGATTGCTTTGAAGTTCTAAATCATTGTTTTAAGGTATGACCAGCACCCACTGGTTGTTTTCACAACATCTAGCCATATTTGTTTGTTTTTGTTGGCAATCAATAATTCGTCATCAGATGGTCAGCATCAAGCTGACTACTTTGACAACACACACTTGTGGAGTGAACGGAAAACAAAGACAAACCAGCAAATACTGTACGGAAAGGACACAAATAACAAAATGACTCAATGCAGGAAACAGTGCTTGGAAAAACGCAATGGCAAAACATGTGGTTATAATCTTTTGATAAAGAGAAGAGAAATCCGGGGAATGATTGTAATGCTGTGTGTCCGTATGGACATGTTTGCTCCGGCTGAAATCAATTTCTTAGCCATAACTGACCAGGTTTTGCGTCCACTTTTACTAGAAAATGCACATTTGTGTACTGGGATTCGTGGCTAGGTCCACATGACTTGTTTTCTCACTCCCACCTAGAGCACAGGGGTCAGGCTACGAAGTTGACTTTGAAGAAATTAAATATTTCATTTGTTTATTTATTTATTACGAATACTTACATATGGAAAACAGAATTAATAGATCTGTGGTAGTAACTGGAAAGACAGAAGAAAGTGAAAGAAAAGTGATAATCATTAAATAAGATAAGATCATTATAACATTAGGTAAGATCATTATAAGATAAGATAAAATCATTATAAGATTAGGTAAGGTCTTTTTTTTATTGCATGTACATTTCACATTTGGAACAAGGTACATAATTGTATTATATTTATGTATTTGGTAGCAATCTCACAAGGGAAGAAAATGTGTATATTTAAAGAGAAATGATAAAACAGTATAAAGTTGGAAGAAAGATAAGAAAAACTTTTTTTAAACTTTGATGTATAAATTGCAAAGCAGAAATTTGTAAACTAAACAACAGGCATCATCCAGGTTATGTGTGTTACCTACATAAATACACACGTATAACTGATCAGAAGCAGCTGGCAATAATGCAAGCCCATAATGTGGGTTGAGGGTTTGTTTAACAATATAACTGTGTGACATAAATGTGTTCCATTTTAAGGTCTTCCTTCCTCAAACTACAACCAAATGCAAAATAGCTCCTAATTCAACATAATTATGTACAGTGAAGGCAAAGATAATCCTACAGGGGGAGGTCAACACAAAATGTTGTTTTTTAGCATGCTCCAGTCCTGGAAAGTAGAGAACATCCACCCTCCCCTACTTGTTGAACACAAATTATCTTCCAACCAAATAAATGATAGGGTGAATTAATTAGGGCCCATTAACTCTCATAAACAAAGGAAAAGTATGAACAGACATTTGGCAAATATCTAAAACTAATTTCATAATAAACAAAACTGGCCACAACTGTTTGTAAGACTTGTATACAATGCAGATGACTAAATGATGCCCCCACCCCATCCCACATGAAATATCATTGTAATGGTTTAATCAACTTCAAACCTTAGTCATTCATTTCAACTTATTTTCATGCTTATATCCAATTAAGGTTTAAGCATGCTGTCCTGGGGCTTTCCAGACGATTCGTCCACTGGACGATTCGTCCATGGACGATTCGTCCACCGGACAATTCGTCCACAGACGATTCGTCCACTCACCTCGGACAATTCGTCCACTCAATGACTGCATTTTTTTTCAAACATTAATAGTTATTCTTTAACATTGTAATAGTTTTTTAACATTATTTTGTGGTATACTATAACTAAAACAGTAAAATTCTGTTAGAATTCAACATTAATATCCAATTTTTATTAACTGTTTGTATTCATTATCATGCGGACGATTCGTCCACTCGCTCGTACATTATC
>JAECMU010023748.1:0-10024 GCA_016106625.1 Dracogyra subfuscus | reverse complement strand
AGTTACGCCACTGGGTACCGGCTCCAACCTGGAGCGAGTTCTTAAGGGCCAAGTAGGTAGGTGTAAGGCCACTACACCCGCTTTTCTTTCACTAATCTCAAACCAACTAACAACTAACCCACTGTCCTGGACAGACAGCCCAGATAGCCGAGGTGTGTTCCCAGGACAGCGTGATTGAACCTTAATTGGATATACGTACGAAAATAAGTCGAAATAAAATGCACTCTTTGAAAAATGAATAAACATATTTAATTAAAAACAAAGGGATCTGACCACAATTATTGACGCCAATGTTTCTAGATAGCGCTAGTGGCTATAGCACGTGTATGAGTATCATTAGATGCTTGGGATTTTGCCTACACGAGGTATCATACATTGAAAGGGACAACCCTGTTGTCCAGCTCCTTCTCCCGATATAATGGTTTAAATAAACACTACCACTTTACCTGACAAGAAATTTAATACTCTATTCCGAGGATAAATTAGACGTGATATTCCTTATATTCCATTTCGACATGGTATATTTACTTGAACCTACTTCATTTACTGTTATACATGTAGCCACATGGTAAACGGCAAAACAGCCCAAATAGATGCATATTCCTCAGATTCAATTTCGACATGCTATATTTACTTGAACCTACTTCATTTACCGTTATACATGTAGCCACATGGTAAACGGCAAAACCGCCCAAATAAATGCATATTAATAAGAATAACCATTGCAAATGCACTTCAGTATACAAAATAATATGTGTGTTATTGTCAACAACTTTGAATGTGAAGATTTTGCACAAATATTCTAACATATAAATCCTAACAAGATGTACTTTCATCATACGTTTCAGTTTTCGGTGAGAATTGTGGACAAGTATAACCAAGTGCGAGTGTCGTGGAGACCTCAGTGTACTACTTCTTGACTGGAAGGAAGGAATGGAATATTTTATTTAACGACGCACTCAATACATTTTATATAAGGTTATATGGCGTCAGACATATGGCATCAGACATATGGTTAAGGACCACACATATATTGAAGGAGGAAACTCAGCGTGTCACCACTTCATGGGCTACTTTTTCCGATTGGCAGCAAGGTATCTTTTATATGCACCATCCCACAGACAGGATAGCACTGGCTGGAGTGAGAAACTCCTTGATTGAAATGACGTTTGTAGTAATGGCCACTGTATATGCGCTATGGATTCATCTACAGAATGACTTACAAGCAAAATGTTTAACTTTGTGTCACATTTTCTGCAACAAACATGCAGCTTCTGATTACTGAGAACAATAAATACATTCAGATAGCAGAGCATATAGCTAATTAGATTGTTTATAAGTATGCAATACCATTTTTGTAAGTGTGTAATTAAACTTGTTAAACATTGTATACCATTTATTTAATGTGTTTTATTACATTTAGTATCAATATATTCATTGTACTCAGATCTCAGATCGTATGTCCCATTACAAGCATCGAGAAACTCAATAAAACAATACTTAAACATAATAAAATCTCAATATCAAAATGTTGGCTCTATCTGTTTACCAAATTATTAGCTTAAACCTGTTACAAATATTGCAACAACATTGAAAATATTAATTAAAATTTTAAATAAATTAAAAACAATATTTTAATTTATTTATTAGTTTTAAAAATAAATTACTTCTGACATTTCTTATGGTATCCACACACGGTCTGTGTAATGTTAACTCACTGGCTTGGATACTTTCAACAACATTAGGCATTTACCTGGTGTAACCGGCCTCGGTGGCGTAGTGGTTAGGCCATCGGTCTAAAGGCTGGTAGGTACTGGGTTTGGATCTCAGTCGAGGCATGGGATATTTAATCCAGATACCGACTCCAAATCTTGAGTGAGTGCTCCGCAAGGCTCAGTGGGTAGGTGTAAACCACTTGCATCGACCAGTGATCGATAACTGGTTCAGCAAAGGCCATGGTTTGTGATATCCTGTCTGTGGGAAGCGCAAATAAAAGTTTCCTTGCTGCCAATCGGAAAGAGTAGCCCATGAAGTAGCGACAGCGGGTTTCCTCTCAAAGTCTGTGTGGTCCTTAACCATATGTCTGATGCCATATAACCGTAAATAAAATGTGTTGAGTGCGTCGTTAAATAAAACATTTCTTTCTTTCTTTCTTTAACTGGTGTAATGTGTTTCCTGTAACAGGCCACAGACCGCAATTATTTACGCAATATGTTTGTATATAGCGATAGTGACTATATCACGTTTATTAATATCAGTAGGCTCACAATGTGTTTTATTCACCTTTCTCTGTCTGTGTCAACATACCCTGTAAAGGACAACCCCTGTTGTTCAGCTCTTTTCCCTAGATATCCGTTTAAACAAACACACCCACTAAACCTGACCGGAATACATCCATTTTATTAGGAAAACCCCTTACTACATTTGCATGGGCTGATATTACCACAAAAACGTTTTCAGTATTACACATGTCTGCAACTACATGCTCTCCTCTGTCAACTTCAGTCAATGATTTCCACTTCAAAGATACCTGACATGAAACAATGGCAGTCAAACTACAGACTAGCGCGGATATGTTTCGACCAAATAAAAACATATTTGTGATATGTGAACATCTTGAAAGACGTGCATAGTAGTAGTTAGGTAGTGCTGTACATATCTGAGGGCCAAGTATCTGGTAAATATTGATTAAATTGATATATCTGCGGTTAATTTTGGCAGCTGTACCAACATCCATCCACAGTGGCAACTCAAACTTTCTGCAGTGATACAAGATGATAGCTGCTATGTCAGTACCTGACACACGGATGATTATGTCTCCTTTTACTCCAAGCTTGTGATTGTCATCAATTGCTTTTGCATGAAAGCATATCTTTTTATCAGCCTTCTCGTGTTTATTTCTAAGGTTATCGACCACATCATACTTGTGAACTTTAAAATAATAGAATTCCCAGGGAATATCAAGGTAGAGCTGGCGAATTCCAGTTAAGTGTGCATATTGCTGGTCCTGCCACTCTCTTGGCAGGAAATGTAGAACTTGGGTTTTGAATGATGAAAAACTCCGTTATCTGCTCATCCTCCGCCTCGCTCCATATCTTTCAAAGATGGCTGTGGATAGTTGTCAAAGATGAGGTGAACTTGAATGAAAGACAGTGCCACTGTTTGAACCAGAATTCTTCTTGCAAGTTCTTCGTAAGTTGAATGTAGACAGTGAGGTAATGTATGAAGGAGAAATTGGCCGTCTACAATGCATACACGTGTAAATTCGGGGTGGCTTTTCCCGTGTTTCACCTTTAATTCCAATACATGGAAGAGAGTGCTTTTTCTGCTTTTGCCATTGTTCCATCTGTGCTGCATTGATAATGGTACAGGTGTAAGTGAATATTCAAATATGAATGGCAAGTCCAAATTCCGTTTGGTTGCTAGTAACCACAGGTGACGCATAAGATCTCTTGTACCCTTAAGTTCAGCTATTCTGTGGTCTTTAGCTCTTTGATTCTTAACACAATCATTTGTAAAGGTCTTTATCTTTTCTTCAAATCTGATGGGATCATTAATGCAGGACTGTAGTAATTATCGGTGATGTGACTGTCCATTTTCTGGAACGGTGAGTAGACATTCTCGAATCTTGTCACTAGCAGCCTTCCCTGTGTTTATGTTGATCAGATAACGAGGAATTTGTGATAACAGGACCTGAACAAAGGAGACCACAGGTCATTAGTGATGCCTTGAAATCACGATCATTCAAAATCCAACTACCACATTCCAAGCAAAGTTGTAGATGGAGTTCTCAAGTGCGAAGTGGTCGATGGCCTTAGAAAAATAAACACGAGGAGGCGGATACCAAGATATGCCTTCATGCAAAAACAGTTGATGACAATCACAAGACTGGGGTAAAAGGAGACATAGTCATCCATGCGTCAGGTACTGACATAGTGGTCATAATGTTGTTACACTGCAGAAAGTTTGAGTTGCCACTGTGGATGGATGTTGGTACAACTGCCTAAAATTACTGTGTGTGTGTGTGTGTGTGTGTGTGTGTGTGTGTGTGTGTGTGTGTGTGTGTGTGTGTGTGTGTCAATATAACCGCTATTTAACAGATACTTGCAGTCAGATATGTGCAGCACTACCAGTATTCATGCATTTACTGTTAGTGACTACACATAATCATTTGTTCGCAAGGAAAGGTTGAGACCATCTGCTAAGTAAGCTGAAAAAGAATACAGAAGTACAAAAAGCACTTGGAGATAAGGCGACTGAAGCGGTCATATCACACAAAATACCCTGCAAACATTTACCGCTTGCATCTATGGAGGAAAGGACACAAGCAAGACAATACTCAATACCTTTCGATATAAGATATTTGAAAATGGTTATCGACAAAGAATTTTTTTTTTTTTTTTGGTTTGTTTAACGACGCACTCAACACATTTTAATTACGGTTACGGACATATGGTTATGTCGAGAGAAAAAACCCAGTGGTCAGCTGACGGGGATCGATCCTAGACCGACCGCGCATCAGGCGGGCACTGTACCACTGGGCCACGCTGCCCGCTATGGACAAAGAATCCATTGGAGAAGCTGAAGGACATAAATGCAAGTGTCATTCCACCATGGACGCACTTTTTAATCTAGTTCTGGAGTTTGATTGCATTTATAGTAATTATATACTCTTCTTTATTCTTTATTCATGTTGTATTTTGGAGAAATCTCATTTTTATTTCATATGTTTTGGCGTGGAATCGAAAGTATATCGTGTGACTTGAAGGTTAGACAGAATTCCCCAAAATTTATTGTTCAAATTAATGGCCATTACATCACCCATAATTATCACTTATGAACCGTGTGAACCAGCTTGTATCTTAAGTTTGGAATACCAGGCTTTTCACTGTTCAGCTAATAGTACACTCAGAATGTGACCAGGCACAGTGAAAACAATGGATTAACGTATATATAACTTTTACAACAGTTACTCTTGTTCATGCAAAACGTATCACTGCTACACTCCCACTAAGAATTAAAGGCAATGAGAAGATCAAGTAAATGTAATCTTTCATTGTTCAAATGTGGAAATAGTCATATCATCATATCCATATAATATTACAATCAAATAGAAAACTATTTAGTTATATTAATAACACATTTTCATTTCTCACTCATTGCATTTAAAGTGGACTGTAATTGTAATAAACCTCATATTGGGCAAATTGTGACCTTTGACCTTAAGTGAATTCAGTTCAGGGTTTGATATTTAAAAATCAATGATCCTTAGTCGGGGTACCCTAAGGAATATTTTGGCATCAGTTTTGTTGTGTAATCTATTATGCTAATTAATCTTCTAAATAGTGCCAAGTAGTGGCATGATTAAGTGGACTAAGTACAGGAGTTGACAATTATTACATCAACAGAGAAAATGTTAACGTTAGTTTTGTTGATGCATTCGATCGTGCTAATTAAACCTGAAATTGGGTGGATTTGACCTTTGACCCGTTTTTAAGTGGATTTGGTACAGGGATTAACACTTAAGAATCACTGATCTTTAGTTAGGGAACCCCAACGAATATTTTGTCATCAGTTTCGTTAATGTACTCAACCATGCTAATTAAACTTCTAATTAGTGCTAATTAGGAACGTTCTTAAGTGAACTAAGTACAGGATATGACACTTAAGAAAGGTGGGTCTTAATTAGTATATCAGAACGGAACAGAACTTTATTACACTCAGGCCGTTATGCAACGGCATAAGAGGAGCATACATATTCTGATTTTGACAAGATGGTTAACAGTAGGATACAAATAATAGGAATACAAATATAAATACAGTACATGGCATTACATTATAAAGATATGTGTATTTATAATATAAATACACGATATTACATTATAGAGATATGTGTATTAATAATATAGATGCATTCTGCGATGTAACAGAGTAGAGGTATATTGTAAAATATAATTATTCAGACAATTTCAGTTACAACTGTGTACTTTATAATTATTAGTATTGCATTATTTAGATATAAAATAAATAAATAATAATAATAATAATAAAAATAAAATGTTCATAAGGCATAACATAATGTAATACGATTTAAAATATATCAAGTATAGTTGTATGTTGACCTTTAGTTTCATTAACTGGTTAATGTATGATATTTTTGGTTGTTGGATATTGTTGTTGTTATGGGTGTTTAAATACTTGAAAAATTATATTCATGAATTTAGCTAATTTTTTTAGTGTGCTTATTCTTTACTGCTCAGAAGTTCTCTAAATTTATATATATATTTGGTCGTATATAATATTATGGACGTAAACATTCTTTTCGGGTATTATTGAAAAAACGACATACAAATAAATAATGAAATTCGTCTCCTATGTCGTTTTCATCACAAACAGTACAAAGTCTGTCTTCTAACAGAACTGTATTCCAACGTCCAGTCTCAACAGGTAAATAATGGTTAGAAGTCAGGAATAATATTAAGATAATTTTCAAAATTTAGTTGGTCTTTGAAATATTCGTAGGTTTTACCTCTCGATGATTCTGAAATATTATTTGTCCATGTTTGTAAATACTGGTCGTTTTGTCGTAAGCTAATTTGTTGTGATAGCCATTTTACCAGAGAACATTCTAACGTTTCGTTGGTGTGCTCGACCATGCTAATTAACCTGAAATTGGGTGTATTTTTACCTTTGACCCGTTCTTAAGTGGATTCGGTACAGGGGTTGACACTTATTAAGAATCACTGATCCTTAGTCAGGGTACCCTAAAGAATATTTTGGCATCAGTTTCGTTGATGTACTCATCCTTGCTAATTCAAGTTCAAGTTCTTTATTGCCTTAAGATGTACATCTTATCAGCATTAATAATAACATAAATATAAATACATCTATATACAATATATACAAACAATGGTGGATAATAATAAATAATATAATTAATCATTCAATTACTTAATTAATCAATAAGTTAATTAAGTACCATATAATTAAAATATTTAAATGATCAATACATACTTGTAAATAACAATAATTATATTTCACTATTTATTAAATTACTATAAAATTACACAAATGTTTTTCATTCTATTAATTAATTAAAGAATTCCTTATTATATTTGCCGTTATTAGGTATTTCCCAAGATTGTTTAGGTCTTTATTATTTCCAGTGGTTAAAAGTAGTGAAAGTTTAAAAACGCTGGGTCGCATATAGTAATAACATTTTATATACTTTTTTCTTAGGTCGTTATATTGTGGACATTGCAATATAAAATGGAACTCATCTTCTATCTCATTACTGTTGCAAAGTGCACATACTCTTTCCTCTCTGTTAATGTTCCTGTATCTTCCAGATTCGATATTTAATTTATGTGCACATAATCTCATTTTTGCTATTTCTTTTTAATATTTTCCTTCTAATGGCTTAGTAAGGTAAATTTGTAATTTAAACTCGTTTATCAAATTTCGATACAGAATGTCCTTAGGCGTGGTAATTAATTTACTAAAACAATGTTGTTTAAAACTATCGCATAATCTTTCCTTAATTACTTTAAAATAATGGTCCTCAACATAGGTTAGATTCCATATATAGTTAAGACCCAACATATTAAGTTCCCTTCTAACATTTATTAACCAATTATCTTCATTCTCATACATTTCATCATATACAGCTTTTAAAATACAATTACTAGTATTACGTAGCTTTATCCAATACTTGAAGATTCGCAGTTTTCTTATTATTGGTAAAGGAAATCGACCTAATTCACTGTAAACAAATTCAGTAAAAGTTCCATTCCGTACACCTAGACGTTTCTTACAACGTCCTGTGCGGAATGGAAACCCCATACTTCAGACCCATAACTAAGTATACTATTCACGTAAGTATCGAACACTGATAACATGGTTTCAATATTAAAGTAATTTTTACTACATACTTTGCGAACTGAAAATAGAGCTTTGTGTCCTTGTTCTGCGAGTCTTTTTTGGCAGCGACTGAATTTTCCGTTATAAAAGAATAATAAGCCAATATATATAAATTCATTAACAACTTCTAAAGAACTACCGTTACAAGACCATTTTTCGTTTTCCATTACTTTGCCTCTGTTTCTAAAAACAACTATCTTTGTTTTATTAATGTTTACAGTTAAATCCCATCTTTTGGAATAATTTGAGATAGCATTAATTAGTTTCTGAAGTCCTTCTGGCGTTTCGGCTAAAAGAACCATGTCATCAGCGTACATTAATTTGAATATCAACATAAGGGCAATTATCAGTTAAAAGATTCATTTCACAACCATTAACATACATAGAAAATAGAATCGGAGACAAAACCTCGCCTTGAAATAAACCGTTCTTACATATGAAGAAATCTGAAAATACGTTAGTATATTTTACACAGCATTTAACATTATCATATAAAGATCGGATAATAGCAAGCAATTTACACTCGATTCCCTGTTTAATAATTTTATACCACAAGTTTTGTCTATTAATAAAATCAAAAGCTTTTCTGTAGTCTACGAAACAGCAGTATAGACGTTTTCGATTTTTCAGTGTTCTTTGGATTAATCCTTGCAGTATGAAGATAACATCAACAGTTGACATTTGTTTTCGAAAACCAAATTGTGCATCTGTAATTACATTATTTTTGTGATCACAATTTAGTAATCGTTCATTTATAATATACGTAAATAGTTTTCCCAGGCAACTAACAAATGTAATTCCTCTATAATTATCTGGATCGTTAGCATCTCCCTTTTTAAAAACAGGTACAATACACCCAACTGACCAACTGTGCGGGAAGTGACCTGATTTATAAATATTTAAAAATATTATTAAACAACAATAATAGGCATGGCATCAATACATTAACACAGACAATGAAATATTCATTTAAAATATTGTCATATCCACTTGCTTTGTCCTTCTTTAACTTGTGTACAGCAGTATATATTTCATGATCAGTTATATCACTATCTAGTTCTGTATACACCGAGTCACGCGCACAGCTATCATAATTTGAAAGGAAGTCAGTTACGTCATTGTTAACGATTGGTTCTTTTGAAGCTAGATTTCTGAAATGTTTATTAAAGTCGTTACTACTCAGATCCGAGTTGGTACCTTGTTTTCGTTTTTCAGATTGTTTATAAAAAGTTTTGGGGTTATGTTTTCGCAGAACATTCAACATATTGCCTTTTTGGCATTTGTATTCACTTTTTAATTTCTGTTCTAATTGTTGATATATTTTTTTCACACGGCTAATTAAACTTCTAATTAGTGCTAATTAGGGACGTTCTTAAGTGGACATTTTGGTGCAGGTTTGATTGATGTACTCAACCATGCTAATTAAACTTAAAATTTGGGGTATTTTGATGGGTGGCCCCTCGGATTGGTGCAGGAGATGACACTTAAGAATGGCCGTTTGGGGGTCCCACAGCCCACACCTACATATTCCAGGCCTCAGACCTTTTGTACTAGCAATGCTAATTAAACCTCTCTGGGCTCCTGGACTATAATGGCCTACCATAACTATAGGTTTTTAATTTAGTGCGTCATTGTGACCTTGACATAAACGACTGTTATACTACTGGTAATTTGTTTGGTTATATCCGCGGACCCTTCACATGTACGTACGAAATTATTGGAAAGTAAAATGAATTTGGGGTCACTGCAAACATTAGGACAACAAACTGTTTATACAGTCTCTGATATTCTAACCAAGAAACAATCTTTAAAGGGACAGTCCCTAGTAACGGCTAGTTGTTAACCATTACGCCGTTGTTTTTCGCTAATAAACCCATTTTTTCACAAAATAAATTGCTCTTTCCTTACCGTTTATTATTTAGAATATACATTTCCATTCACCTGAAGTGGTTTTTTGGTAATCCTAGTAATCCTTGTCTTTGTAATACCACAAAATACATTTTTTGTATTTCTTAAAAAGACACGTGCCCCTGAAAAAACCCCGTTGAACAACTTAGGTCTAATCTATTTTTAGTGCGGATATTTCCATTTCAATGTCACAGCC
>JAECMU010023716.1:0-14572 GCA_016106625.1 Dracogyra subfuscus | reverse complement strand
CGTCAGTGTACTCGGACTACACACCCACCCCCCACCCACCCCCATTGCTAAGATTCTTCTGCAAATAATATACTATAATTTAGTATAATCATCACAGAACCGTCTCACCTTAACTTTTAAAATGTTTATTTAGTTATATATATCACGTATTTATATTTATAACATAATAAAAGCACGAAAAAACACATGGTAAAATCCCAAACAAATAAAGTTCTACATGTAGTATTAATAATTACTACAAAGTTCAGTACATCGCTGTGATGTCTGTACAACAATGTTTTACAATGATGTTGCATAATCGATATTGGTCTACAGGAATGTTGTATTATGAAAATCAGCCAATCCACGGACGACAATTCCGTCAGCTGCAGAACAGCTATTTTGGGAACAAAGCAATGGACACCTTGCGTTTTAATCTGTCAAAGTGAACACTTTGCTATCAGCTGATCAGCAGTGTTGTTGACGATGCTAGAGTAATGCTTGTTCCGTCCCACACACCTCGATGACGGCGACCACGGCACCAGCGTGACGCCTCAACTCTTGGAGGCGTCCCAATGGTCACATTAAAAATGGGATGATTTCCAAACATCACTTCGGCCAAAATCTCTACTTGGTCGAAGGGGGAAAAAAACACAAATTGTTGGAGAAAAGCATACGAAAACGGTGGTGACTGTTTTAGTGTAGACGTAGCGAGTGGATAAAAAGACATGCAGCGTGCACGATTCGTTGTTGCTGTTGTCGTAGTCTGTGTTTCCCTGCTGGCAGCGGCGGGGCTGCGGTCGACGTCATTTGCATGCAGTGGTCGCAAGGTGCTCCGAGGCCAGAAAGGAATGATTTCCGACGGTCCTGACAAATACCTGGCCAACGCCCATTGCGAGTGGCTCATCGACGGTAAGACAATGTAGTACATGATTGACCACACTAAGGCACATCCTTCCGTGTTCCTAGCACTGTACGATAATTAGGTCACTTAAAAAAACAAACAATTGTCAACATCGTTTGACATTTCTGATTTCAAAACAGTTCAATATTTAAAAACAAAAGTGGGTGTGTATTTTTAAAAAAGAAAAAAAATTTCATTAAAGGTATCCCTAGAAGAATATTAATTTGTAATGTATAAGTACCACCATCCCCCATGGTCATGCCCGACAGGGTCTACACTTTGTTTACTTGTAAAAACACTAAGGACTGAAGTTAACGAAACCTAAATAGATGTAGTTACACATGTAACAGGGAACAATTAGTATCGTGTTGCGATTCTCTCTATGCAAGTTTCACAGATTGCTACACACTTTTAAAACATTAAACAGTAGCTGCTAATCATTTTTTAATTGACTAGAAATATCACTAATTAAGATTTTAAAACAATATGTTCCCTTGTACAACATGTAAGACATAGACAGGTTTTGGCTGTAACACTTTGTAAATCGCCCTAACACTAACTGCAGGGCTTCTAGATTATGGTAGCCCCACTCCCATGACTAGTGGTATTCAGTAGGGGTGTGACGAATACACATGGTGACGAATACGATACATATCACGAATATGAGGTGACGAATACGAATATGTATTCACATCCATGAATACACATTACACAAGTACAAAGGCTTTGCTGAAAGGAAAACAAAGAGTATTTATTGTAGTTTCTTTTATGATTGTAGTTTCACCATCTTTTTACTGTGGGAAAACGAAATATTTCCAAACCTCTGATTTGAAGTTTGAAGGTGCATTGGCGATGCCCACTAATTCAGGCATTTTTTATTTATAATTCGACGCCAAAGTATGGTGCGCGTTTCATAACGCGAATGTTTACGAACGTTTTGCTTTGTTTCTGTGGGGCTGTTTGACACTGTTTGTTGTTGTTGTTAGTTTTCTGTTTGCTGGTTTCTTTCCTGTTCAGTTAAGAAATATACTGTTTGCCGCGAGCGCTCGAATGCGAACAAAATTCACTGCAACAATCCTACAGTCGCCTTTTCGCGCAAAATATTCTAAAAGTTAAAATAAGAATATGTTATTATCGGAATTTTTAAATATACCATGGCCTTTGCAAACATAAATGTACAAATTGTACATATTTAAAAAATAATATTCTTAAGACTTGCATTGATAACAATTCACATTTTTCCATTCGTGCAAATCGAAACCGTATACACATTTTATAATGTAGACAGAAGTTATGGATTATCGGTAAATTAATTTCATTTTGAATATCAAATATATATTTTTTAAGGCCATTTTGGTGTTTGGTATCTAGTATTAATCAATTTTTATCCATATTTGAATTGCTAATATGCCACAGTTCTCGTTAAGAATTATACAAATATATTTTGCTTTGAGCTGCTATTTAAACGATAGAATATTGGTTCAACATTATTGATGTTGCACTGCGTTGAATGCATACATTAACAAACTACACTGCCCGTGTCTCGTAATAGCTGGTTGAACGAGACTATGCGACGTCATACAGTGTTTTGACAGAAGTGCAGTCAAGCTGCATGTAGAGTACCAGTCCAACGCATGGAATAAACACAATGGATCGGTCTATGAGTATGACTATGCTGTTGACATAATATTAAAAAAGGACAATGAAAACGATCGAATCGTTATTGCGTTTTGGTTAGTGTGAATTAGAAACATAAATTATACAATAAACATTATATATAAGTATTCGTACATTCGGTTAAGCTAATGACGAATACGAATGCAACTACGATACAGATCGCTGTTCGGTGCACCGAATATTCGAGTATATTGTTACACTCCTAGTATTCAGTGTTGGGCTAGTAAATAACTACTATTGCCATGCCCAACAGGGCTTCTAGATTATGGTAGCCCCACTCCCATGGCTAGTGGTATTCAGTGTTGGGCTAGTAAATAACTACTATTGCCATGCCCGACAGGGCTTCTAGATTATGGTAGCCCCACTCCCATGGCTAGTGATATTCAATGTTGGGCTAGTAAATAACTACTATTGCCATGCCCGACGGCTAGTGAATTTGTTTTGTCAAATGTTGCTGTTAAGTCTATATTGTAAATATGAATATTCTGCCCCCACCCCAACCCCCAAAATGTGAGTGTTTTTAAGCGCTGCCTCCCTTTTTAGGTGACATATCTGATTATTACTATTATTTAGTAAAATTATATTAACTTAAAGTAAAGTAGGGCTAGTGAATTTTTAATCGTGGCTAGAATTTTTTTTAAATCACTGATCCCATGGCTAGTGGATTTGATAAAAATTCTAGAAGCACTGACTAACAGTTCCTTGATTGGTGTGCTAATTTTTCAACATCAATGAGTGCTACACATAAAAAAGAAAAGAGATCTGCCCCAAGTTCAGCCAGCAAATGTTTAGTGAACTATTTGATTGGTTTCTGACGTAACCATGTGGGTTACAGTGCAGGGCATAAACCAGTTTTAACAGGTGTTTTTCAAATCAGTTTGCTTGAACACAGCCCATGTTTGTAGAACAAAATCTTTTAATGTTATAATGAACAGTGTACCATATTTCCTATCTTGAAATATCATATTGATGTACATAATGATAATTTTACTTCACAGTATAAGATTTGTTTGTGTGCACAAAACCAGCCTCATGTACATAAAGGGGGGGGGGGGGGGTTCAGTCGAACCCATTGACACCTCCCCCTTATGTACATGAGGCTTATTTATAATTTAATTTATCTGACATTATTATATTTACTCAACATAGAAATATATCTCTGCAATCTATTTTGGAACCCCCCTTTTCAAAATCCTATGAACACCCATGCAGCCTGGAGTCAGGCTGGACTAAAGCAAGCTGGACTAAGCCAGCATTGACTGAACCAGGCGACTAAAACCAGCCTGGATTAAACCAGGCCATTGCAGGCCTCTCATAAAACTGTGAGAACGGTTGTTTAATTTGCGCATCACTCACGGAAATCTAATTTTGTGTAAATAGTTTTTAGTTTGGACAGTGACATAATGGATCATGCACAAATACAATGGGTTACCCGGGGCTAACATATCTTTAATTCTCAAATGCCTACATTGTCATTAAGAGTTACTTGCATGTACACGTGATGATAAGTTTTTTTTTTTTTCTTGGCTGGGGATAATAAATTATTTAAAAAAGAAAGAAAAAAGTTCTGTTTTTTAAATTATCTCTTGTTCACTCGGAGCTCACACTGAAAATAATTTTAGTTGAGCCAATTTTCACATATGTAGAGTGTATTTCCTTGAAAATCATTCATCTGAAGTGGCTAATGGATAATTTTAGTGGTCAAATGCTAAATATTGTACTTGTGGCCACTTTAGATAAATATTATTATTAGCAAGTGGCTGATTTAGCAATGGAACGGGTGAGCCCCATTCACTGAACAACCACCAAACTACTGACGTCTGAAGAAACTTTACATGCATACATAACATTTTGAATAATTTGATAAATATTGTTGATAATTGAAAAGAACCAATTTAGAAACCACCTTACAAACACTTTACAGATATCACAAAGTGCATTGTGACGTTTAGATGTTGAACTTGCATCATGATACATTTTCATATCCCACTGTACCATTTGCAAACTTTCTTTTGGACGTCACTATACATTCTGCGGTCTAATCCAGTTTTTAATCTGTCAATACGGATGGACAAGTGCATATGGAAAGATGTGTCTCATTATTAGTGCATATTAAAATATTAATGAAATGTTTACTACTTCCAGCTGGCAGTCCCAACAAGACGATCCATCTAGAGTTCAAGAACATGGCCACAGAGTGCTCGTTTGACTTCCTGTTTATCTACGACGGGAACTCGTATGCCAGCCCACTGGTTGCCAGCCTCAGTGGAGACAGCCCACCCAACCCCGTACTGGCCACGTCAGGATTTGTAAGTCAAATGTCAAACCATTACCTCCTGTGGTTAGAGTTAGTGTTAGTTTTCGGGTTAGGGTTAGTTTTTGGGTTAGGGAGCGGGAACCTCTTTGTACATACATGTATCAATATAGTGGGGAGTAACGGGCAGAAATCTTTCCGTTTTTTCTTCTAACCTGATTGTCTCATGTTATATAGACTTCAGTATTAAAAGTATTCCAGACACAGAGGCAGATTCATGATGTATTTTGTAGGGAAGTGGGACTAGTGTTCAGGACAATAGCACATCCACAACCAGACTAATTCATCAGTGTGAAACAAATTAAAAGATGAGAAAAATGGCTCTTGAATATTTGTTTGGAGTGGGATGGGTCTCCTAGTCTGGTCTACCTTGGATCGATCTGTCTATTGATAAATATAGGTATAAGACACAGACCCAACAGTGATGAATACCAGTGGAGGATCCAGAAAATCCATTTCACAAATGGCCGAAAGCCACAAATGTTTCCGAATGGATTCCTCAGATATTCCAAAGTACAAAAAAAAAATATATATATATATGTGTGACTGTCACACAATTTAGGAGGGGACTGGATTCTACCCGCACCCCCCTTAGGATCTGCCACTGAATACTAAATTTATCTAGCACCAATTTATAGAGGTGTGGGGTTTTTCAATTCTTTTCTATTGTCAGTTATATAAATGGCAGTATTAAAATGCTTTAAGTCTGTGACACTTGTTAGTAAATAACAATGGCTTCTATGTAAATAAAGATGACTGTTGAATTAACAGACCTTTGAAAATAATTGCAACAACAATAATTTCATTCACATGTTACTTAGCTGCAAATATAATGTTGCATAATCTATTTCTCATCAATACATTAAATTAATCAGGTCATGATGGGCTATGCAAAAATTAGATGGTTTACGTGAATTAGTTTTTTCGTAACTCGTAAATGATTTACGTCAGTTTTCTGTTCCATATATAGTGAAGTACAGGTTACTCATAAATAAAATAGGCTACAACATCTGGAGTGGTCGGAGTAGGGGGTGGGGGACTATTGCCAGTGTTCAGGATCCACAGTCTCTAGTTCATGACATCTCAGGTTTTAAAGCATGTTTTCAGTTGTGTGATTCATGATAATGATGACCGCTAGCTTGAGCAGGAGTGTATTGTGTATTGGTTCTGTCTTCCAGATGCTGTTGTACCTGTTCAGTGACCGGAACTACATGAAGGAGGGCTTCGAGGCCACCTACCTGATCCTCGACTGCCCCTGGAACTGTAGCGGTCACGGCCAGTGTGTGGACCACCAGTGTCGCTGTACCCAGGACTACACCGGGGCTGCCTGCGACCGCCTCGCCTGCCCCGACAACTGCAGCAAACACGGGGTCTGCAGGCCGAGTGGTGGTGGGCAGCACAGTAAGTGTGTGTGTGACGAGGGATATATCGGCTCCAACTGTGCTCTTTCCATTCATGACGAGGTGGGTGCGGGAGAATGGTTTTCTCTAGAAGAGACGGGCACGAATTTTAAACCACGAACATTTCACACGGGAGCATTTTTGGAATCAACTGACTGTTTATGGATATTTGGTGGATACGATTTAAATTCCGTGTTGAATGACTTGGTCAAGTTCTGCATGACTACGAATGAATGGGAGAGTGTTGTGCAGACTGATCCCTGGCCCAGTGCAAGGAAGGGCCACGCGATGGCGGCCGTTTCCGATGGCTTGTTTATATTCGGAGGAATTCTTCAGAACGGTTCTCACAGCAACGACCTGTGGTTCTTCAACGTGACGACGAACCGTTTTTCTCGACGTGCCGTGAACAGCACCATCGTCCCTCTTCCCGTCACAGGCCACACCTTGACTACCGTGCAGTCGTGGATTTATTTATTTGGTGGGAAGGGAGAGGACCGTGTTTTAATCGACTACATGTACAGAATCGACGCTGAGAAATCAGAACAGTGGGAGCGAGTCTACTTCAAGGGAGGTAACTTCCCGCGAAAGCGTCTTGTCGGCCATTCGACGGTGTACCACAAAGAGTCGAAGTCTCTGGTTGTGTTCGGGGGCTACCTTCAGCGGAGTGCATTAATCAGTGAGCGCACGAGCCACGTGCACATGTTCCACGTCGAAGACAACTACTGGTCTGATCTCGACAACCGTGATGCCAACAAGTCGAGCGACCCGATCCGTGGCGCCTTCCACTCGGTGGTCGTCATGGGCAACTACTTGGTGGTGTATGGCGGCAACACACACATCCACCACCGCCTTGAAGTCTGCTACAATGAGGGCTTCTACTTCTACCACCTCGGCTGCCACGTCTGGGTCAACAGCACACACTTCTCAGGTAACAGAGGCCTTCTGAGTTCAGGTGTGCTATTACCCATGCACACCATAGCCCACGTAAAGTGGCGACCAGGAGGGCTACAGACCACCTGCCTAGTCCATAATAATGTAAACAAATTAATTTTAAAGATTAGTTTGTCTAGACAGATGGTTTGTAGCCCACCTGGGCACCGTTCCATGAAGCAGTCATAGTGCTAAGATCACATTAAAACGACATACCCTAGTTTTTAAACACTTTCTCACTATTAGAACAGTCTATGATTACTGAAATCAAACATTACTTTCAATATTTTATACATTTTTGTACAACTGAAGTTTTTCTCGTCATTCTGGTGTTTCTTTTAAAAACTTTGCCTGTGTCTGAGAAGTAACATAGTCTTAGTCAATTTTTAAGGGTATTTCAATGTTGCTCGTAACGTTATTCAATTGTGTTCCAGCTTTGTAACTAGGGTGTGCGCCTTTAAGAGCATTACTATGTTATGCACCTAATGTGATTGCTTCATGGAACGGACCTTGGCCAGTGCTTTACTAAGGCAGTGGCATGCACAGGCAATAGCATGTTTTAAAACACAAAGCCTGAGATATATTTTGCATGTTGTTTTACAGTTTTATCAGCACTCCAACTCTATCAATTGACCCAAGTTAAAGTAAAAAGCTACTGTAATATGTGCTATTCGTGAATGTAAATTTTCATCAGGGTTCGAAATAATCACTTGTCTGTTTGTCCTAACAAGTGAAAATTTACTCAGACAAGCATAATTTACCTTAATGGTTATCTGAGTGACAAATATTTTCTTTTTTAACAAAATAGTATCATAATTTTTAGCAATTTGTTGTACTTAAAAAAAACCCAATGAAATCAGCAGTGTTTAATAGCAAATGTCATAAAAATATTGTACCAGCCTCGGTGGCGTAGTGAATATTCAGTTAAGATTAAGTTCCGAATTCGCCACTCGGAATGTCTCGGCTGATGTAAATAATTTATTTGATCCAAAAATAATATTAAATACCAATTGTATTTAAAAAATTGTTTTGTTGTTTTAGATTAAAGCAAAGTAATTGCCTGTTTACCACAAATGTAAAAATTAGGTTTCCTTTGATATTTTTGTGAAATACTAATTACATTATTGGTAATGTAATAAAATGAAAACATATTACTTAAAATTTATTATTTTATTAGTTAGGTGTAAGTCATATTTACATATATATCTGCAGTAAATTTTATTAAATAAGTTGCTTGAAATTAATTTTGTATGACAAAACAAAATTACGATCTGTAAAAAGGCAGCATAAGCTGGATCACGTGGTTTCTTGTTGATTTGTTATCAGGACAAGTCTTAAAATAAAAGACCCGTTCTATATAAATAAAAGTAAAAATATGGCTTGTCTCCCCACCGTAGAGGTTGTTTGTTTCCCCACTCCAGATATGGTTCCTACAGGCCTAGCCATGGACATTGCCTGGTATAAATGTGTCATTTGGTAATCACAAAGTTAATTAATATTAAGAATAAATATTTCTGTGTGTTGAAGCAGTGCGATGTAGTACGAATTTTAAACCATATAATGCACATGCTTCTACTTTAACTACTGGCCTCGGTGGTTAGGCCACCAGTCTACAGGCTGGTAGGTACTGGGTTCAAATCTCAGTCGAGGCATGGGATTTTAAATTCAGATACCGATTCCCATCCCCTGAGTGAGTGCTCCGTAAGGTAGGTGTAAACCACTTGCACCGACCAGTGATCCATAACTGGTTCAACAAAGGCCATGGTTTGTGCTGTCCTGCCTGTGGAAAGTGCAAATAAAAGATCCCTTGCTGCTAATCGGAAAGAGTAGCCCATGAAGTGGTGACAGCGGGCTTCCTCTCAAAATCTGTGTGGTCCTTAACCATATGTCTGACATCATATAACCATAAATAAAATGTGACACCCTATGCATTGCGAATGGGTCTATGACCAACGCATCCTTTAATGAATGTTTTGGCCTATTCTTCTAAACTGAACAGTGGACGAATAATCGAATTCTATTGTGTTTATTTATTTCATCTTTTATGGCAGAATATTACCTTGGGTGAGACCCCAGGTTAATTGTCACTACGGTACTTTCACTTCAGGTTGTGTTGCGGTTTTTGACAAATGTCAAGTAAGCAACCAAAGTTAAATGGAAACTGTTTATTTTAAAGTAAGTAAGGTACCGGTACACCTTATTTATTATGTTTATCATTAGGTTTGTTATTGTAAAGTTATTTGAGTTGCGAATGTGATTAAAATTCGTTTACATCTTGTAGGCATTTTTGCAGTTACCGGACAATCATGAATTTAATTTTTAGTTGTTATGTTTTTGACGTGTATTTAACAACATATATTTTTCAGCTTTGATTTGTGGAAATATATTGACTGTTTTCCATTTTCAAATAAAATTGCAACATGTCAAAAATCTGACAAAACGTCAAATTGTTTGATGAAGAAAACGCACACTCACCTCCCAAGCTAAATGCTTTTAAATGCCATCATTTTATCCACATTTGATTGTAGTTGTTATTTAACCGTTTTATCACTTTTTTTCATATTTAAGACCCATGAGTCGAATTTACTTGGGACCAATTTGGCCCATGGGTTTAGGGTACACTGTTAAGTGGAGATTTGCTGCATCATGTAAACATGTTCGTACTAGTATATATAACAGTACATGGTTAATAAAGGACAAGAGTAACATTATTTTAACATTTGATGACAGGCACATTTTCATTTATGGCAGGTCATTTAGACAAGCACTGTCAAACAATTGTTTCTGGGTCGTCAGCTGAAAGTGAAAGTTGAAAACCAGTGACATGTTTTGAAGGGAATGTGTTCGAGAACGATCTAACTGGTTTTCATTGAATCCTAAACAAAAACACTATTTTTTTTATGACTTTTGTTTTCTTTACGCTGAAACTATCTCGACTGTAAAACATTCTACAATTTGCTGTAGTCACCTGAAATTACTTGCAATCTGAAGTGAAGAGTAACAAGCGAATTGGTTTTTAAAAAAAGCTCAGGGATTTAACTTTTCCTTCAGCATGCACTTCCTGTCCTACATAGAGGGACAAGTGAAAATGTTGGCAGACAAGTAGATTTTATGAAATACTTGTCTAGTGGACAAGTAAAGTTTTGTTCTTATTTCTATCACTGTTCGCGATATTGAAAATACAGCCGCCATCTCAGATAATGAAACCCCCTGTTACAGTGGCAGTAAGCTGAGGACATAGACATGTTACAGTGGGATTAAGCTGAGGTCATAAATATGTTACAATGGCAGTAAGCTGAGGACATAAACATGTTACAGTGGCAGTAAGCTGAGGACATAAACATGTTACAATGGCAGTAAGCTGATCACATAAACATGTTACAATGGCAGTAAGCTGATCACATAAACATGTTACAATGGCAGTAAACAGATGACATAAACATGTTACAATGGCAGTAAGCGGAGGACATAAACATGTTACAGTGGCAGTAAGCTGAGGACATAGACATGTTACAGTGGCAGTAAGCTGATGACATGGACATGTTGCGATGGCAGTTAGCTGAGGACATAAAGATGTTACAATGGCAGTAAGCTGAGGACATAAAACATGTTACAGTGGCAGTTAGCTGAGGACATAAAACATGTTACAGTGGCAGTTAGCTGAGGATATAGAAATGTTACAGTGGCAGTAAGCTGAGGACATAAACATGTTACAGTGGCAGTTAGCTGAGGATATAGAAATGTTACAGTGGCAGTAAGCTGAGGACATAAACATGTTACAGTGGCAGTAAGCTGATCACATAAACATGTTACAATGGTAGTAAGCTGAGGACAGACATGTTACAATGACAGTAAGCTGAGGACATAGACATGTTACAGTGGCAGTAAGCTGAGGACATAAACATGTTACAATGGCAGTAAGCTGAGGACAGACATGTTACAACTTACAATGGCAGTAAGCTGAGGACATAAACATGTTACAATGGCAGTAAGCTGAGGACATAAAACATGTTACAGGGGCAGTTAGCTGAGGACATAAACATGTTACAATGGCAGTAAGCTGAGGACATAAAACATGTTACAGTGGCAGTTAGCTGAGGATATAGAAATGTTACAGTGGCAGTAAGCTGAGGACATAAACATGTTACAGTGGCAGTAAGCTGAGGATATAGAAATGTTACAGTGGCAGTAAGCTGAGGACATAAAACATGTTACAGTGGCAGTTAGCTGAGGATATAGAAATGTTACAGTGGCAGTAAGCTGAGGTCATAAACATGTTACAGTGGCAGTAAGCTGAAGACAGACATGTTACAGTGGCAGTAAGTTGAGGACATAGACATGTTACAACGGCAGTGAGTTGAGGTCATAAACATGTTACAGTGGCAGTAAACTGAGGACATATACATGTTGCGATGTCAGTAAGCTGATCACATAAACATGTTACGATGGCAGTAAGCTGAGGACAGACATGTTACAGTGGCAGTAAGCTGAGGACATAAACATGTTACAATGGCAGTAAGCTGAGGTCATAGACATGTTACAGTGGCAGTAAGCTGATCACATAAACATGTTACAATGGCAGTAAGCTGAGGACATAAACATGTTGTGATGGCAGTAAGCTGATCACATAAACATGTTGTGATGGCAGTAAGCTGATCACATAAACATGTTGTGATGGCAGTAAGCTGAGGACATAAACATGTTGTGATGGCAGTAAGCTGAGGACATAAACATGTTGTGATGGCAGTAAGCTGAGGACATAGACATGTTACAGTGGCAGTGAGCTGATCACATAAACATGTTACGATGGCAGTAAGCTGAGGACATAAACATGTTGTGATGGCAGTAAGCTGAGGACATAAACATGTTGTGATGGCAGTAAGCTGAGGACATAAACATGTTGTGATGGCAGTAAGCTGAAGACATAAACATGTTGTGATGGCAGTAAGCTGAGGACATAAACATGTTGTGATGGCAGTAAGCTGAGGATGATCTCTTTAAAGTTTCCTATGATAAATCAATGTTGTACTCTTATCATGCTTGTATTGTTAAGAACAGCAGGAAAATGACAGTGCTTCAATAACTGAATAATGGATTTCCATAAATGACTGATACAAAACAGCTTTGTTTTATAGATGACTATTATAGAACAACTAGTTTTATTGATTTCAGACGGTACAACTTTGTTTCAGAAACTGGCCCGTGGAATACCGTGACTTTAAGTTTTTACAGTGGTAGCCCAGTTTATAAAATCTAGCAGCCCTCAGTAAAAATTGGTAGCCGTATAACTTTAATGTCAAGAAAAAAGCAAAATAATTTATTTTTATTTAAACATGTTGTTTTAGTATGGATTTTAAACCATGATCAATATCCTGTGTGTTCGGTGGACGTGTTCATTCATTCATGTCATTTCAGTTATTTCCGTTCTTATATCCAATTACGGTTCAAGCACGCTGTCATGGACACGTACCTCGGCTATCTGGGCTGTCGGTCCAGGACAGTGGGTTAGTTGTCAGTGGTTAATGAGAGAGAAGAGGTGGGTGGGTGCTGCTACCGGGTTTTGAACCCTGTACCTACAAGTCTGATGGCTTACTATGACACAACTGATGGCCGGTGGAGTCATCATTAATATGTGACAGAATGAAGTGTCTCATATTTAGCATTATATGCAAATGTTTTATTTTATTCTTGCCAAAAAAGTAAAAATAAAATCCCTACCTACCTACCTGCATTTAAAACTACTTGTCGGAAATTAACAAAATAAAATATTTTTAAGGATGGTTTCAAAGTAGGGGTGAATATGGTATGCATTTTAAAAAAAACTATCACCAAAAAACCCAACATATCCTACCAACATTAACTTGTTTGGTATGATTCCAGAAACACCCAATAGTAAGTATTTTATTATTATATTATTATTATTATTAGGTCTAATCTCATAATAAAGGTTTAGACAATATTATTGAAACCGTTTTGACATGTATAACGGTCTGCTGATCATGCAATTCTGAATATCGATATTGTATATTTTAATACTGAAAATGGCTGTAACAAATCCTTAATCAGTGTCATTTTGAAAAATCTTAACAAACTTGCCTTTATTCTACAACAGTAGTGTTTTTTATTGATGACAATAGACTTCTACATGCTGTCAGCCAATTATCCCAGTCAGAGTATCGCCATGTATGTTTGTGTTCTCATTGTAAACTCTGACAATTTGCATAGGTAGCCTAGAAGGAAATAAATGGTGATTTAGTTATATTTTGTTTAGACGTCAGCTGGCGGCAGATAGTAGGCATCAAAACGTTCCATAATTTTCATGAACCGTACAAACCCTGATATTATCTGGCCACTGACTTGCATCAAATCATTTGTCAGGGCTTTAGATTGCATTAAAGTCGAGACGATAAACGTTGTGCCCAAAATACAGATGCCCAAAATAATCATGCCTAAATTAAGTATAAACATACTGACCTCAAAATATCTCGCCTCAAAACCACTGAAATATTAAGTTTATTTTAATTAGAACAGCTAGAAATGCATTTCTGAACATTGGCAACTCTCCGTAGCTGTTATAATGATAGTATTGACCTAAAATGACCTTCCTGTACTTAAGGAAAAAAGTCCCCGTTGTGCCCAAATTAGTGAGATCTAAAGCCCTGTTTGTATTAGTCCACCATGTTAAACAAATCCTACAACTGGCAACTAAGTTCTTTTATTTTACTAAATTATATTGCGTAATTGCCACCTGTGGGTCAGACAAGGGGATCAATTAACAGTTGTGATGATTCCTGGAATCTTGTTGATTGTAGAGTGACTGGACATGCTTTATAATTAATAGCCCTTAATTGTGTGGGGGAGAAGAGAAAATATTGTGTATCATGATTGACTATGCTAGTTTGATCAGTCGCGACAGAATTTATAAAACATTAAACAGTAGATATTAATAGTTTTTCAGACTAGATATTTATCACTAATCAAGATTTTGAAAACTGGTATTTGTTACTGTGGGTGTTACAAAGGGTTTTACTGTTAAAAGAATACACTGGATTTTGTTTACTTAACTAGAACACGGTGACTTGAAATGTTAATATATATATACAAGTTGCAGCAGGTTTCCTCTCATTATCTGTTTACTTAACTAGAACACGGTGACTTGAAATGTTAATATATATATACAAGTTGCAGCAAGTTTCCTCTCATTATCTGTTTACTTAACTAGAATACAGTGACTTGAAATGTTAATATATATATACAAGTTGCAGTAGGTTTCCTCTCATTATCTGTTTACTTAACTAGAACACGGTGACTTGAAATGTTAATATATATATACAAGTTGTAGCAAGTTTCCTCTCATTATCTGTTTAC
>JAECMU010023700.1:0-13391 GCA_016106625.1 Dracogyra subfuscus | reverse complement strand
CCCACCCAGAAATTATTAAAGGGAGTGTATGTGTTGAGTATAATAATGTACACTGATTAATTAATCATCGGCTTCTAGATATTCAATTTTCTAAATTTAATCTTTAGTTAAAAGTTGTTTAAACAACTTCACTATAAGGATTGATAAAATCCTGAAATTCTGCTAAATTAGCAGCCTGGGTACAAACCACAGTGATACCCTTGTAAACCGGGCACCTGTGGCACCATGCAAAAAGTTCACTTTAAGGAGTATCCACTTTTGAGAGGTTATGCTCTCTACTGATTTTAGAAAAAGGGACAGTAAAAAAACCATACAATTTTAAAAGATTTCAAATTTAGAGGATCCAGTTTCAAGGGGTTTTACTGTACATATATTTAATTTTACAGATGTGGTGGCTATTAGAAAAACAAGCACCACCACCCTTCCATGTTATTCTGGAACAGAACAGCTCCTTAATAAATGTGAAAAGTGTGATGACAGATAAAGTTAAACAAGAGAAACTGTTGTTAAAAATGTAAACAGCACTACTGCGTGTGAGTTTTGAGTAGCAATATCAGAATTATATACAGTCAGACCTCGTTACAACGACCACATTCGTCCATGGGTCACTTTGTCATTATTTCAAAGTTGTCATACCGAGGCGGGCAACATAGCCCAGTGGTACAGTGCCCGCCTGATGCGCGGTCGGTCTAGGATCGATCCCCGTCAGCTAACCACTGGGGTTTTTCTCGACATAACCATATGTCCGACGCCAATATAACCGTAATAATAATGTGTTGAGTGCGTCGTTAAACAATCCAAAAAAATAAAAAATAAAAAATAAAAAAAAATAAAAAAATTGTCATACCGAAATTGCTGTTATAAAAATGTGTTTTGTTTAATGACACTACTATAGCAGATTCATTTATTAATCATCGGCTATTGGGTGTCAATAACAAGGATCATTTATATGCACCATCCCACAGACAGAATAGCACATACCAAGGCATTTAATATACCAGTAGTGGTGCACTGACCGAAATGAAAAATAGCCCAATTGTCCCACTGATGAGGATGGATCACAGACCATCATTAAATACTAAGTATATTATTATTAATCAAAGCGCATTCACAGTCAGTCTAATCAATTGGTACCTACTTTATTTTTAAAATGTCATAAAAGTAGAAGACTTGATTGTTCAAAGTTATCTGTTAACTGAATGAGAATAAAGGCTTGTTTTTTAAAGCAATACATGTCTACAGATAGAACAGTTAGCCAACATTGCTAACTCAGATATCATGTAGCACTGTTGGCTCGCAGTGAGATCAAGGATACCAAATGGCTGTGTGTACTGCCAATGTGCTATGGCATCTGTGATTACGTAATCAATGTCATTGTGAAGAGGTGTTTTCAGACATCAGGTGAACATTTGTTCCTAATTTGCCCTGTCGGCATCTGAAATTATGAATTCCGGTGTAATGAATAGAATAACATTGGTTTATGTTCATTCCCTACAATATGTGGTCAGATGGTGTAAATGTCATAATAACGACGGTCGTATTATAATAATTAAAAAAATATTCACAGTTAAACAGTATTGTTGAAAATTAAAATGACACAGACATAAAAGTATGTCCTCTAAAATCTTGAGAAAATGAACGGATATATTTTTATGATTTTTAGATCTATAAAAAGAAAGAAAGAAAGAAAGAATGTTTTATTTAACGACTCACTCAACACATTTTATTTACGGTTATATGACGTCAGACATATGGTTAAGGACCACACAGATTTTGAGAAGAAACCCGCTGACACCACTTCATGGTCTACTCTTTCCGATTGGCAGCAAGGGATCTTTTATTTGTGCTTCCCACAGGCAGGATAGCACAAACCATGGCCTTTGTTGAACCAGTTATGGATCACTGGTTGGTGCAAGTGGTTTACACCTACCCATTGAGCCTTGCGGAGCACTCACTCAGGGTTTGGAGTCGGTATCTGGATTAAAAATCCCATGCCTCGCCTCGACTGGGATCCGAACTCAGTTCCTACCAGCCTGTAGACCGATGGCCTAACCACAACGCCACCGAGGCCGGTCTAGATCTATAGATGATAGTAACAAGACTGTTGTTTAAAATATGTCAAAGTACATGAAATGCAAAAGATTTCAAACCCACAACCATCTAGTATTATGTTCTGTTTTTAATTAAGAATGTACCTCAAATTATTTTCTGGCAGATTAGGATAGACATACATATATTAAATAATAATTAATGGATAATCTGGCAATTTTTAAATAGCAACATAACATTTACCAATCACCAAATAAAAATTGTCATACAAAATATGAAATTAGAGCATATCTTCTCCCTCTGGTCAGAGGTCCTTGTTTAGGTTCAGAAGGTTACAGCAGATATTAATAAGCATGACCTATTGCCTCTATTTTAAGGTGTGGGTATTATTTATCTATATTACATGTATTAGCATAGAAACTAAACTGTAAACTAAATGGGTTATCAAATGCCCTGTTTGATACTGATGCACCCCAATGACCCACTTAAACTTAGATCTCAAATGTACATTGATAAAAAAAAAAGAAAGAAAAAGAGTTAATCTTTGTTTTGTTTAACATCACCACTAGAGAACATTGAGCCATTAATCATTGGCTATTGGGATGTCAAACCTTTGATAATATTTACATTTAGTGTTGGAGACATTTGAATCCTGTTACAATTGTTTCCATAATTAGCAGCAAGGTATATGTCTCTTTAATTTCCCTGCACCCACCTGGCATCCTCGACCTCTACCGCTAATAAACAGGGTTTGAACTTAACAGTCACCCGATCGCCCCTGGCGACTGAAAAAGACGACGGGCGACTAAAAACCAACAGTAAGGTTGCCAGCCTGGCGACCGATTTAAAAACAAAAATCGTGTTTTCTCTTATAATCTGTTGCAATATTGTAGTTTTTTGTTTTTAGAAAATATTATTCAGGCAAATGAAAATAGAGCCGGGCAAGTGAAAGTGCTGTCACCACTTGCCTGGATGGCAACTCAAAACAAAACTTAAGCGCAGATACTGAATAAAGCTGGTCTGACCCATGGCACTAACTAATGACCGCCGGTAGTAGGGGTGCATAGTTGGTGGTTACAAGTGCCTCTTAATGCCAGAAAGTAGCTACTGAACACTCCCCGAAGTGGTCAGTCTTAGCCCACAGCTAAAAGCTGATGGGGAATGGCAGGTGTGTAGCACAGACAGCCACACGAGACAAGCACATGTCGTGGTTGGATAGACAAGGACAGGGATGTGGAGGTGGACAGCGAAAGAAGTTGAAAGATAGGAGGGGTTGCCAGATCGGGAAAAAATTAGATGGAATTCAAAGGAAAGAAAGGAAAGGGGGCAGTGGGATATAATAAAAAATAAAATGTATCTTTTATACGCACTTTCCCACAGACAGGACAGCACATACACTTAATTCTGATGAACCTGCCTTTGCCATTAATATACCAGTTATGGGGCACTGGTTGGGACACGGGGGAAGGAAGGAAGGAAATGTTTTATTTAACGACACATTCAACACATTTTATTTACAGTTATATGGTGTCAGGAAAAAATATGAGAGAATACATTCACCGAGGGGGTTTAATCCTACCTTGAAGGTATCACAGACAAATGTTCTACCAACTGAGTTAGATCCTGATACCTCCACCCACCCATACAAGTAAACAAATTATATAAATATACACTAAATTTAGAAATTTGGCCTACTATTAGCACAGAATGTTTAACAAGTCCTATTATTAGCACAGAATGTTTAACAACAGTCCTACTATTAGCACAGAATGTTTAACAAGTCCTATTATTAGCACAGAATGTTTAACAATTTATTTTGTGTAACGACACCACTAGAGCACACTGATTTACTGATCATAGGCTAAAGGATTTCAAACATTCTGACATAGTCTAAGACTCTTAGAGAGGAAACCCACTACATGGTTTTCATTAGTAGCAAGGAATCTTTTATATATACTTGTACTTTCCTACAGACAGGACAACACATACCAGTCAGAGCCCTCAAAAGTACCCGGTCTCCGGCGGCAAATCGCCGCCTGAAACAGCTTTTGCCCGCTGCCTACTTTTCGTTGATGGCCATGAGAATGCATCTCAGAGGTTTGATTTTTCAAATGTTTCTCGGGGAGGGCTCCCAGACCCCCCGCTTTGTCCCCTGCTATCATCACTGTTGTAGCCTGCTACTTCTTAAACTTTTGAGGGTGCTGATACCAGTACTGGGGGTAAACCCAATCAGTAAATGGGTCCACTGATATGATCAGATCTTATAGTTGAAGCTCACCAGCCAAATAAATTCCTTCATTGGTCTTTAGGTGACAAAGATGTGACTATTTTTCATTTTAAAGTTATTTCCATGTTTACATTCCTGGCTAGGGATTTTCGAAGCTACCCGAGTGCTACAAAATCGTAAAACCATCATAGGCTGTTAAATCACTGCAGCATATGCCATAGTAATGTCATAGCTTATGATGGTTTTATGATTTCATAGCGCTAATTTAAGATAGCTTTGAAAATATAGGCCCATACCTCTAAATATTACAAGAAAGATAGTTTCATTCTTGCTCGCACATAAAATGTACAATATCATTTACATGGTAATAATGGGTTACGCAAAAACAAAATGGTTTATCTCAACCCATACATAGGTCACACCAATTTCCAACTCCCAGATTTCAATTAAGATTCAAGCACACTGTCCTGGGCATGCTTTTATATCATTTGGGCTCTGTGGGTAAGATGTCCAGTGGTTTTAATGGTGAGTTGTTAGGAAGTGATGGGAGTCAGGGTAGTGGGCTTTGCCCAGGGCTCCAGAATCAATTTTTAAAATTTGTTCTGGGTGGGAGCTGGTTATATACTGCATCATTATTAACAAAATAAATCTTTCAACATAAAAAAATTTGCCCGCCATTTTAAATTTGCTAATTAGACGAAAGCAACTTGCCATGCACATTAAGAAAAGTACTGACTTAATGTACACACTGTACTAATCCAACTTGCATTCGCTCGTTAAGACAGGTTTTAAAACAACCTGTTGTGAGATAAATGATATCTGAAGATAAATGAAGGTGGAATCCCTAAGTGGGCGATCAAATTTTTCCAGCATTCTTAAAACAGAAAGGCCAACATCATTAGATAATTTCACAATCTGTAAAAACTAAATCATTTCATTATTTCAAGAAACTGGGGAGGGGGGTTAAAGAATAAAAGAATGTATTCAGTGAATACAGGCGAAAAGAAAATAGCAATAATAAAATATAGCCAATCTCAGGCCTTGTCATCTAAGGGGAGTAATATCTCTATAGCTACCCATCACTCCCCCGAGATTAGTTCAAGAAGAATAATATATAGCTCCCTTTGGCATGTGAATATTAATCATATTTTAAATTGCTTTCCATAATCTAAGTTAGGGAAGTACTTCCCCGAGTTATTTTCATGTCAGTCTACAACCTACTAAAATATAGTGTTACCTCATCAAACAAACAAATGTTTTAATATTGGGTTTAACATGGTATATTTATTAATAAAACACAAAAAACTTACCTGAGTAAATAATGGCTAACATATATATACACATATATAGATAGATATAGATATATATAGATATATATATACTGGTGTTTGCATCTAGTCAGTGGATATTGCAGATATTTTCTTGTTCAGTATTGGGCTGTATTGGAATTGTTATTGCAATTAAAATTTAAGTAATATGTACAAAACTAATTTTTCATAAGATACAGGTGGAGAAAAGAGATGGAGGCAATTATCATGACTTAGTAAACTGATCTGTATCAATATGCCTGCTGCTAGACTACACATATTTAACCGAAGTTGCTTTTAACCAGGGTTAAATTACCTGTTGTAATTATAAAGATGCACTTATATATTCAAGAAAAATGTATGAATGAGGTGGTTAAATGCAATATTGTTCTCAGTGTGAAACAGTGTTTTCAGAAAGGAAAACAAATATCTGATGTGGCAGATGACCATTCATTTTATTGCAGAGAATTGCTGAAGCAGATTGTGTGCATGCACACACACACACACACACAAAAAAAAGAGTACTCTTTATTCAAGAACTGGATGCATCTGGGATGGGTTGTTGTTGTTTGGGTTTTTTTGTTTGTTTTCCATGGAAGTAGATGGAAATGTGTATTATATTTACAGTATAATGTGGAAATGTTATCATTGCACATGCTTTAACCATTTTGGTTGCTATTAACGTTGTTTATTGTCGCCAAGCAACAACATTAAAATCAACGTAGTCGCATTCTGCGTGGGAAGCCATGGCGTTGCATCAGGTTTGTCACGTTTTAGTGCCTCTACTCAGAAGAGCCATCTGGCCTCTTCTTTTCTAAATTTGTAAAACGATATTTTTTTTAACATCAAGTTATGCAACTTATGGTTTATGCTGTCAACTGCACAACATGTTAATGATGTTTTAGGCATCTTGGCCGTTAATTGTCGTAAATGATCGACTGAAGTTGACTAAATTCACTATCAAACCATACGTAACTGAGGCGAAGCTTCACCGTGTCACGTGATAAACAATGGCGGATAGGGCCGAAGTACCCGTATAATCGGTTCCGAGAATTTAAATGTGTTGAGTGCGTCGTTAAACAAAACAACAAAAACAACTTATTAAAATTCTAGAATCCCTGTTTGAGCTGTATTATTTCATCATAGTCAATATTTCTACAGTTCAATAAAAATCGGAAACTCATTTTAATTCAAGAAACATTCCCTAAATATTGAACTTAGACTCTTAGTTAACATACTTACGTCGAAATGGTACCTTTTTCATAAGCAAAAGATTTCTACGTCTGCTACAAAACTCTCCTGTAAAAGAAAACACATTTTGTTTGCCATACACGGATGTGGCATTTTGCAACACAAATGATTATATTTATAAAAGTCATTACATAATAATTATTGCTGTATAATAAACCAAGCAATCCATTCTAGTTATATTATGTATAAGTGTGCATACAAATATCACAAAATGAAATACTTAACAACAAACAGAATAGTTTTTGTTAGTCTCGGTCCGACACCAGGCTTTTCAACCCATCTGGGTATAACCGAGACTACAGTTTTATGGACAGCACGTTTTGAATGATTATCAACTTTATGTTTGTTCGAATGTTTATAGCTTTTAATTTACTAGTGGTACGATAAAAGATTTATGCTAGTGCCTGATGTTTCATCCACATTAAGAATACATTAATGACTTGTTTGTTTTGTGACATTAAGTTTAACAATGTTTCGTTTTTCTCATCATGTCCATTGTTTACAAAGTGTTAAACTTGCAAAAAGAGTGGTTATAAATAGTGTAGCCTTTGTAGACAGCAAATTATGTAAATTACCAAGCAACCTTACAGTCTCGCAGAACTGTGTGCTGTTTTCATCACTTAATATTAAACGCAGCCAAAAGTGTTGTAAATTCAGTTTGCTGAAAGAAAAACTATCATTGAATGGGCATGCTTATAATGCGGGTGGTGATGTTTTATTCACATGCAGACAACATAAGAGACTCTTTTCATCGTCATTGTCATCTGAAGATGACAAACATCCCAACAGGACAGATGCAGAAGCAACTGAACTGTTAAAAGAAATAGAAACAGATTTTAAAGAAGAGTTGGATAACAGTTTATCAGATTCTACAAGTATTTCGTCAGATTATGAAATAGATGATCGATTAAGAATAAGAGATGAAAAAGAGCTGGAAATTGAAGATGTGGAAGATTTTGGAAATATTAAGCAAAGTTCTATTGAACCAGAATGGGAGCCATCCATTTCTTTAATAAGTATGTCACTAGAGTACAGTACTTTAGTTTGGGTGACCTTGTTATGTGTTTCTTTCATGCCCCAAACAGTTCCCCACAACAAGGCCATAGTTACTAGTATGTGCTGTCATGTTAATATTATAGGAGAGTACATATCAAACCAGACATTAAAAAAAAAAATGGGGGGGGGGATGCCGTGAAAATTATAAACATGATTTAATATAGATATAATTATTCTATCTCATAATTTATTAATTGGGATTTGCAGAAGTGTGTAATCCTGTTAAATTTGCAGCGTGTAAAATACTGCGTTCTGTCGTGTAGGAGTAGGTTGCAGGACAGGAGCTTTACCAGGGTTTTATCACCTATGTTGCTAGACTCCGAATATCCCCAAGGCTATGTCGGTTTTTTTTCTCCCAATTTGGAGTTTAGAAAAAATCCCAATATGAATGCTAAAACTTCCCAATTTGTATTTGTTTCCTTTTAATATTCTTGAAGCTCTTTTCTAATTGCTTTTTATTAAATCACTGATCGCTTTCGATAAGAATAAACAACAATCAAAGTTGAAAGCCATGGGAGTCCAGTCAAATTTCAGAAATAAAACCCTGTTTACTGTCTTTCTTTCTTTGTTTTCCCCTTCTTTTCTCTCTGTCCTACCTTGACATTTAGTAGCTGATCATTAAATATTAGGAATTATTACCCCAGCGGTCACTCATAACTGGGAAAATATTTTCCATATTTTCTCAGTGAGAAATATTCTGCATTGGTTTAACGGACAATACTATTGGACAATTTGACACTTACAAACCAATGGCTTTGTCGGTACTAAATATGACGTCATCACGATTTGACAAACACACAAAATGACGTCATGTAGTTTAAAGAGTTTGCTTTTACGGGTCTCTGTTTTTGGTGTTAAATTAATAAAAAAATGTCATTTTGCTGCATATCATTATAGATTTTGAAGCAGAATAAAGAGAACTTGTGTCTTTTAAATTATCAATGAACGTGATTAAATTACAATGTTTTAGTAATTCTCAGAACAGTGCGTAAAGTGGTTTACATCGTTTTTATACAGGTTGGCCTTCGTGCATGTGCGTGGAAAATAAATGTTTTTAGAGAAAAAATAGCTGAGGTAATAAATAGAATAACAAACTCAGTTCCAGTTATTATCAAATTTATGTCCCTCGTGAAATAATTTTTATTTGTCCAACTGACAACTGAAAATTATTTCACTCGGGACATAAATTTGATAATAACTGGTAACTCGTTTATTATCCTCTATTTATTACCCATATGGGTTCAAATATACGGGGTAATAATACTAATATTTTTTATATCACTGATTGGCTTGCTTAAAAATCACGACATTGGATTGGTTGCTTGCCATGGCAGGAACTTCACTTTCATTCATTTAATTTATAATGTTTCCATTCATATCAACATAGCATACGATTTACAAAGATTTACAAAAACAAATGCACTCATTTGTTTCGTAAACATGAAATGGTATATTTTTACAAGCAGCAGCTTTAGTAATATATAAAAATAATTATTTTCAAATGCAAATTCAGTTGTATTATTTTGTGCTGTAAACATCTGGCTGTAAAAAGAACGCCGTTACGTTATGACCTCACTTACATTACGTCATGTAATGTGCATACAATTATATGACGTAATGGCTGATGGCTTTGTTATAGACTTGAGGAATTTTTACATTAAAAATCAGTTAAAATTGATCATGGGTAATAAAGAGAATAACCAACTCGCTATGAGGAGTTATGAATTATCTGTCCTCGCCAACGGCTCTGGTTTACAACATTCATTCACTCGGGACAGATAATTCATAATTCCTCGTAGCTTGTTAGTTATTCTCTAATTAGTATGCTCTAGTAGTGACATGAATCCGGGTTGTTTTGCCCTAAAACCATTTGTTTCACCCCAAGTCCTATTCACCCAGGGTTAGTTTGCCCTAAATCTCATTCGTATCGAGTCGTTTCGTTCCCAAAAATAAATATATTTATTATATAGTCGGGCTCATAGTTACTGCGGGCTCGCAGTCTCCGTGGGCTTGGCTATATTTGAAATAAACATTTGGAAGCTCCATCTAGTGTTTTTTTACATATGCAAATATACTGAAGGAAATATGTTTTTGACAAATGCGAACAAATCAGTGTGAAATGTTCCGTTCTCTTGTAAGTAACAAACAAATATAAATCATGCACCATTTTCAGAAACCTTGAAATAGTAATTGATACCCCCTCTTGAAAATGTGTTTATTATTTCCATCCATTTCCATCTCTGACTTTCCACGTGTCCCAGACCGGTTGTCTACTATTTGGAATTGTCAGCTGACCAGCCGAAAATGTTTGTAATGACGCGTTATGGCTTGTATGGAGATGCATAAAGGCCACATTATATTAACAGGAAACTGTGACATCACACATTGTTGGTTGACTGAATCACTTGAATAAGCGAGATTGTCAACATATTTGTTACTTTAAAAATATTTTTGCATTATTATAAATAAAACTATATATAATAAGGGGTGCTAATAATAATATTTAAAAAATAAATAAATAAAATAAAAATAAACAAAGCACTGAAAAGATGATAATGGGAAAGAACACAAAAAATTACCTTCATCACCCCAGCCTGGACCATCCACCTCATTGAAAGCAATTCAGTTTCCCATGAGGAAAGTGAAGGGTCTGATTTAGAGGAATCGAAATGCTATTCAATTTGTAAACAGTTTTTTCTACCAGCACACAGAGAATGTGTAAATCTTATGAGTGTCAAGTGGGTACAATGTGATAAAGGTGATCACTGGACACAACTTATATTCTCCAGTGATACCAAGGTTGTAAGGGTGAACAGCATGTTTCTGTGCCTTCATTGCATGCAGAATATACTCAGCAAGTTTTTAGTGTTACTGTTCTGTATATTGAATTTTATGATTGGTTCCAGTTTAAAATATCTTGCATTCTAGGATATGTGTTAAGATTATTTGTAACGAGAATGTTTAAGTTATTTGTTTTAGAGACCCGTAACCATGGTAATTGGACATTACAATGACAAATTCTGGTGATATTCACACCAGGACTTGCTTGATTTTTTTTAACGATGCACTCAACACATTATAAATACGGATATATCGGCGTCGGACATATGGTTATGTCGAGAAAAAACCCCAGTGGTTAGCTGACGGGGATCGATCCTAGACCGATTGTGCATCAGGCGGGCACTGTACCACTGGACTATGCTGCCCGCTCTCGCTCAGTAATAAGGTAACATTTATTAACATGTTATCCATAACGGGCCTCCATGCAAAACAATCATAACCCCCGCGGTAACTGAGAGTTCCTTCCCTTTGCATATTTACATTGCAGTATAAAACAGGGGCGGGAACATAGCTCAGTGGTACAGCGCTCACTCGTGCCGTCGGTCTGGGATCGATCCCCATCGGTGGACCCATTGGGCTATTTCTCGTCACAGCCAATGCATCACGACTGGTACATCAAAGGCCGTGGTATGTGCTATCCTGTCTGTGGGATGGCGCATATAAAAGATCCCTTACTGCTAATCGGAAAGAGTAGCCCATGAAACCTGGTACGTGTTTCCAACTGGAAATTAATAACTTGGGTGGGACATTTTTATTTCACTGTATGCATGAAAGCATGAATAACAAAACGGCAAAACAAATAGTTAGATTAGACAAATGTTTTTATTCAGAATCCCATTTTCCAATAACCCACATGGTAATAGGGCTATGCTACTTATATAGTTTTAAAGTTTTAAATTTTTTTTACTTCTGTTTAATTCATTATTCATTACTAAATATTAGGTAATTTTCTGTATTGACTCTTTTGATATTAATGCATTATCAGCCGTTTACTTTCTGTCAGCTGAAACTAGGTGAAATCAATGTAGCATTCTCCAACTCAGCATTTGAAGCTGGGTATGTAGTATATTTAATAAGAAACCACAGCACATCAGTGACTGTTCTTAAATTAATTATTAATGTGATTACATTGTCTGTATATTATCTACGGCTTGTTTGTATTTCGTGCATATGACTTGAGTAAATGCTATTGCAAATAAACAAAATTAGAATGTGGGGCGATACGACTCAGAGGTACGAATTGACCCTGCTTAAAATGACTTGGATGAACACACACGCTATCTCTCTCTCTCTCTCTCTCTCTCTCTCTCTCTCTCTCTCTCTCTCTCTCTCTCTCTCTCTCTCTCTCTCACTCGATCATGTCTGGAAATAACATTTCCAGTTATGGTTTGTGAACAATAAATTGCTCTCCTAAAATTAAAGTAGAAGAGCGTTCATTGTGAAATTCACTGAAATATCAAGTCAAATAAATTAACAGTATTAGCATGTGATGAGGCAAGCAATTTATCGCCCACATGGAAATAATTTTGCTTGAACATTTACTCACATCAAACCATACAGAATGAGTTTCTTTTTGTTTTCATGTCAGGAGGATTATCTGGTGTGTTTGAGCTTCATGAACTGTGTACAGTATTAGAAGATGAGAATGCTAAAGATCTCTGCGTTATAGACATTCCGGCTGCAGCTCAGTTTGCTGACCATATGGTTATAGTGAGTGGCATGTCCAGAAGACACATGCGAGCTATACTGGGAAGAATACAGTGGATAGTAAGTCTTAAAATGTTCCATCCATTCTCCCCCACCTTTTTTAAATGCAGTGAAGCATATTCATTGGAGGGTTGGGAGTACCTGCTGGTAAGTGATGCCAAATTAGACTTACAGAAGCTAGAGATTAATTGAGTAGCCATTTTGGGTTAGTATTTATTACATGTATTGGGCTCAAATTTAACAAGATGTAAATTGCTATGATCAGGGTGCAGTATTTCACATGTCCATTACGCAACTTTAAAATCACAAGAACCACCAATCGGTTACGTAGTGAACAATTCAAGAGTTGAAATTCTCCTTGGATCAGCTGTTTTCCTGTCATGGAACATTGCGTTTCCTTGCATTTTAATCATCCTTTCCTCCAAAAAATTTCAGATTGCACAGATTTTAACCATGATTTCAAAAATGTCTGGGTCCCATCTGGATTTCCTCTTTTTTTTTTTTATAGTTCACCAATTCCCACCCCTGACAATGGCATTCTAAAATTAAAAATACCATGTGTCAGTAATGAAAGTGAAAATCAGTTTATGTTTTTGAACTACCAATGTAGCACAGAATCATAGTTCAAGTGTTTTAGGATTAGGTAGGCCTAACTCATCGGTTACAAGAACTATATTCACGTAACTGAACAATTGTTTACCTAAGTAAAACTCATATGAACTGACATTCGGTTACCTAAGACTTTGAAATAATATCCCCAGGGCCTGCATCATCGAAGCTCCTCAAAAATGGCAAAATGTGGTGTACATTATCTGCCAGTATTTAATACTTGCATATTTTAAATATGTCTACACACAGCAAAATAACCTTTGGGTCATGTTTATTTGCTTTGGAACTTACTTTTTTGTTTTAATTGCCATCAGTGGGCTGTTTCTCCCACAGTAATTCTTTTA
>JAECMU010023639.1:0-13192 GCA_016106625.1 Dracogyra subfuscus | reverse complement strand
TAACATATTTTCAATAAAATAAGTTAAATGACGCCGTATAGCCTATTATATGTTAAATTTAAAGAGTTGTGTCCCTTTGTATAGAAGTATGACATCATGTTTTATTAATTACCATAAATGAACACGCCTGTTTCAAATAAAGTTATTATTACTAAATTATTATTAAACCTACTCTGTTTCAAAATATATACCTGTAACCGGCGATCTCGCCTGATTTATGGTAGAAAATAGATTGTCAACATTTATAAATGCTAATTTCTTAGTTTATCAAATGTGTAAAAATACTAAAGTATCAGGATCACCAATGTTAGTTATTCTACTTTATTAAAATTATTGGTTCCCTGTTGTGGTACATACAGTACACATACAAAAAGCCGTAACTCGGGTGCACTCAAAAGGGGTCAATATTTTATTGAAAACAAGAAACACGATTAGAGTTGCGGCCCTTTGCTTGCTCGTCGCTACATTGTGTACAACAGTGGCATGGGCGTGCTAGGTTTTTGATAACATGAATGTTTATTTGTAAAGTTAACAAAAATGTATTAAAAGTGTAGTTGATGGTGAGTTGGAAAGTGCATATATCTAATAAAAGATTTGTTGATGTGAATGAAAAACTTTAGTGGATTTTCTCTGAAGATTACCAAATTAATGAATGTGTTCTAGTGATGTCGTGAAAGAAACCAAATTGTAACATTATAACATGGTACCTCCAGCTTTAATATTACTGGCTTTAGTTGGATTTTTGGTGTAATTAATCCTTCAGTTTCAAGCTTTTTAGTTCATAGAATGTAGAATTTTTATTTTAGATATCAAGTGACGAATATTTTGTATCAATAACATTTTTGGACTACTGTTATATTGCATGTTTATTTTTATGTTGAAAATTATCATTAGTTCTTAACTGTGGCTTTATACTGTCATTAGGCTTGAATATGTACAAATGTACATGTATATCAAAGTGATAATTAACACATTTTCATGACATCACAAACTGTTATTTGTTAAGCTGTAAATAATGTCATTGGTCATGCTGTTTACAAATTTAATGTTATTCTTGGATAATAACGATTAATTTGGGTACCATTCATCTCAGTTGTGGAATCATTTCCAGTCATCACTCACTGTATCTCATAACCTTTTAAAATTAATTAGATATGTTCAGTACAAACTAGCTCAGCATTCAGCAATGGTAATTTAAGAAACAGAAGTATGAAATCGATTAACATTAGCTTTTGGTTTTATCAAAGCAGTTTAAGCTTTTGCTTCAGTATTTGTTTTTTCTGAGCAAGGGTCGAGTTGAGTTTAGATTTTATGGTACAAGTCATAAAAATTGATTTTCAGTCATGTGTCATTATTTATATTATACATTGATATGAGGAAGATGCAGTTAAAATATACTTTTTATTCAGGTATGTATTTTATTTTTAATTATTTAATATTGATTACTATCATTATGTGAGAACCCTAAAAGCTGTAACTTAATATGTAAACAATGTTTATATTCATATATTTTATGTGTATTGTGGACTTGTACAGATTGCAATAAAAAGATTATTTTTAATACTTTTAAACATTGTGAAAATTCCAGTATTAACCGATGGAGCTATGGCTTAATTCAACAGGTAAACCTGGTTAGTGATATTCATATATTTTTAAATCTCGTATTTCCGAGACAAAGATGAAAAATATAAAACGTTTTGGTATTAAAAAACTCAGCAGTTTCATAAACGAGCATATTTCCCTTTTTAATACCACAAAATTAAGACAAAACCTGATGGTATTAAATTTTTTATTTATCAACATTATTATTTTAATAGAGTGAACTGGTCATAATCCCAGCTTGTTTGACCTTTATGAAAACAATAGAAGATGTCTGGCAGTCCGTTAGCATTGTTATTCAGTATGTAATAAAATATATAACATTTTTGTTAAGAGTTCCCTGCAGGATCAACCAGAGGTCGACTACAAGTTTTGTTAGTTTTTCAGACTTTGTTTTTTTACAGTGATATTTTCAGATATTAAACTACAATTGTATCATGTAGATCTACAGATCTTCATGTGAATTTTGCCAATTTTTGACAGTTATAGCTCTTGAGCTTAGAAGGTATAAAAATGTGTTGCTTCCTTAAACATGTATTACTTAAGCAATACTCTGAAGTTTTATTATTATTTGTTCATGTTTAAGTCATTTGCATGAATATATAATGGATTACTAAGCTGACAGTATCTGCATGCGATAGGGTGTGCAGTTTTAGGCAGCATGAGGTAAGCTGTTGTATTAAGTATTAAAACCCTCAGTCCTTTCTGATGGTGACAGACAACAGTTTGAGCTATTTCATCAAGATTAACCTAAAAAACCCTTGCACTCAAGGTTAACCTTGATGAACTACAATTTAAGCATGCATGGAATGTTTTTTTTATATTAAGCTCAGTGGACATTACATCTGGAATTGTTATGACCTGCAGCTGTTTTCATTGACTTTTATGCACAGGTGTAGTCAGATACGCTGAATGCAATTGAAAATTGATTTTAATATTTGGGTATAACAGCAATAATCATTATTTTTGACTAGCGACAAATTAGTTTAAGAATACTCTGATGAGTTTAAAAATGTTACAAGGTAATAATATTGATAGTATGGAAGGAAATCTGTCGAAATGAGTTTAAGTAGAAAATCACAATGGACATAATGATCAAATTTTAAATATTTTTCTTCCTTTATATTATGTTGGTCTCTACTGGAAAAATTGACCCTTTCACCAAATTTTAAAGAAAATATTTGTTGCGGCACTTAGTGGACCAATAACCACACTGGTCTGCAGCTGTTGTGTACAGCCTTTTGTTTTGGAAGGATTCGATGGAATAGCTAATATTAAAATGGAGAAACCAAGACTGGGATGTGGAGGTTGAAAGATAGGAGTTGCCAGATCGGGAAGAAATGAAAGGAAAAGGGTGTAGTGGCATAAAGAAAAAAAAAGGCTGTAGGACAAAATGTCAAAATGTTAGCGGAAACAATTTCAGCAGTCGAAGTGGTTCTCTGGTCAGAATGTCAACTTTCATATTGTACATAATTCGTAAAAAAATTAAAACCCAAGACACTTACTATTATATAACCTTTATTTGACCAATCAAAACGTTGTTTCCATACATTTGACAGCACTAAACCTGTATATGATTTTCTCAACAACAGAACATGGGTGATGGAATTTTGGTTTTAAATACCAGTAACTAGATTATTTTATCAAAGTGGCAAATCTGTGATATAACCAACAAAGAAACCACCTCAAATTATTTCAATTTTGTAATGGGCAAGGAACTCTTTATTTTCCAAACCCTAATACATACATATCTCTCTCACAGAGGTTGACATTTTAACCAAGATACCACATTAATAGTTTGCATTTTGTCTATTGACATATTGACCATTGACATTTTGTTCATTCACATTCACCATTAAAATGCGAAGTACAGGAGCACAGTATTTTGGAGTGTATTGCCTTTACATCATCATTGTACCAACAACGTCATGTTAAGCGCATGGGCTAGCTCTATCTAAGGATGAGAGAAACATATAGTAATTTTCATTCAAAGCTGTTGCCCATCTTAATAAAAACATTTAAGATATGTTTTATACAATTTATTGATGTAGTTCTGCTCCCATCCTTTGGCTTCAGGACTAAACTTTGTTAATTTCAGGTCATTTCGATATTAATGCACGAGCTTGTGTGACTGGAAAGCCAATTCCACAAGGTGGAATTCATGGGCGTGTCTCAGCTACAGGCAGAGTAAGTTGAAGTTGATATAAAATTTCCAGGGAATATGTTTTATGTTTGTTTTGGTTGGTAAAGTACGGTATTATGTTACTTTTGTAATAAAAAGGGGTAATTGACAGATATACATAAATTGTGAAGGAGGGAATTGATAGATTGTCGGCTATAGGTAGGCTAAGTTGAGTTGTATGTGTTGGTTTGTAATATACTTCAGGTCACAGTTGTGGGTAGACTAAATTAATTTTAATATAAACATTGACCTTAAATAGTTGTATGTTTATACAGAACTTACTGTGGGGAAAAAGTATTTTTAATCGGTGCAAAAATATATAGCACATAAAATTATCTTTGTAACTGCTATTTGGCAAAGAAATTATTAAAACGTTTGTTAGTAGACATATTTGATTTGTTTTATCTGTATTTATTTCGCAGGGAGTTTTTCATGGTGTGCAGAACTTCACAAATGAAGCCAGTTACATGAGCATGATTGGACTAACCCCGGGTCTTGGTGACAAAACATTCATTGTTCAGGTTTGTGTCTTCATTAAATAAATAAAAAATAGACGCGCCTCGGTGGCGTCGTTGTTAGGCCATCGGACTACATGCTGGTAGGTACTGGGTTCGGATCCCAGTCAAGGCATGGGTTTTAAAATCCAGATACAGACTCCGAACCCTGAGTGAGTGCACCGCAAGGCTCAATGGGTAGGTGTAAACCACTTGCACTGACCAGTGATCCATAACTGGTTCAACAAAAGCCATGGTTTGTGCTATCCTGCCTGTGGGAAGCGCAAATAAAAGATCCCTTGCTGTTAATCGACACAAGAGTAGCCCATGAAGTGGCGACAGCGGGTTTCCTCTCAAAATCTGTGTGGTTAACACCATATAACTAAATAAAATGTGTTGAGTGCGTCATTAAATAAAACATTTGTTTTTCAATGAAGTTATTTCTCTTTCAGGGTTTTGGTAATGTTGGACTGCATAGCATGCGATACTTACACCGGGCTGGTGCCAAGTGTGTGGGCATTATGGAATTTGATGGCAGCATATACAATCCAACCGATGGAATCCATCCCAAGGAACTTGAAGATTACAAAATTGTTAGTTAACAATTTTAAGCATTTTTGTCAATCAGAAATAACCTATTCCCTCTCAAAAATAAACACTTTTAAAAGTTGTTTATGCACAGTGACTTGAGTTGCATATTAAAATGAGTTTATTATCTCCACATTAGCTCCATCTCCTTCTCAAACTCGTCAGATTTATTATTGGTTATGCAAGCTTAAATTGCCACCATAACCATATGTCTGATTCCATGCAATCATACATAAAAACAATGTGTTAAATGCGTTGTTAAATAAAATATTTCTTCTTGTGAGTTACAAATAACAGAATTCTTCTATGATTGCTCTTTCTCACTGCAGCAACATGAGACGATCGTGGGATTTCCTGGTGCACAGCCCTACATGGATAACCTGCTGTATGAGAAATGTGATATCCTCGTTCCTGCCGCCAGCGAGAAACAGCTCACCAAAGATAATGCCCACTTGGTGCAAGCTAAGGTACCGTAGTATCTGTTACTTCGAACATGTACTTGTTTGAGAGTTATATCATGATGTATAGATACTGCTTTGTTTAAATGAAAAACTGTTATCATAGGCTGTCTTGAGGAAAGATCACATTAAATGAAGAATGAAAACATAGAATATTTTTATCTGATGTCGATTTGAACATATGTTTTGAAAATAAGAATAAGAATGTAGAACACTCTTAAGCATATCTAAATTGGGTGCAGAATTTTTTTCTGTAAGCTAATGGCTGTAGATAACGTGCTAAAATAGATCTATATTATATATGAGCTATGGACAACAGTTTTATATTTATGGCAAAGTTACTGTATTTCTTAATTTCTCATTGCTCTTTCTTTTCTTATGGAAATCTACAAAATCATAATGCTAATTTTTTACTGTCATTGCCAATTTTGTTAAACCTATATGCAATTATTAAGACCCAAATTGTTTTGTATTGTTAAAATATTTCTGTTTTTGGCCGTCTTTACTAATATTTTATTTGTAAACATAATTCTAATTTTTAGATCATTGCTGAAGGTGCAAATGGTCCTACAACAATAGAGGCAGATGAGATTTTCATCAAGAACAATGTCCTTGTGATACCTGTAAGTTGCTGTAAGCCATCCCACACACCCCACACCCCACAAAAAGCCCAGATGGACTGTTAGATACCATTATGTTACAAAGTGTATCCAAGTTTTATGACAGTCACTTTTTCACCCTTGTTTTGTTTCTTATCAATCCTCTGCACAACATGTGGTACTTTAAATCATGAATACATTGTTTTCTGTTTTCCTAAAAAGAGAAAAGATACATCGTATTTGAAAAGCTATCTGGGTGTAAATCACAAAGGATTATCATTTGAGAACAAAATGTTGAATGTTTACAAAATGAATGAATTAATAAATATTTAACGACAAACCAGTACAAAAATACACATAGGCTGTTAGGCGTCATAAAAAGGTAAGTATATGGAAATTTTATTTATACAATTATGTAAAAACTGTGTGGAAATGTCCAATACAAATATCAAATAATGTATTTTAAAACATTTTGCCTAGAGATCAAAGTGTTAAACTTAATTCAGTGTGGAATTTAAAACATTTCTATTACCAAATATATCATTTCTCGTCGGCTTCACCAAAATGTGGCACACAGTCAGTGTACACTGATAAAGTTCACACTGAGGAGGAAGGTCCTTCTTTAAAATAAAAGAATGCTTCAGATATGTTTGGCCGATGCAGGCACAGCACAAGACTACTTCATCCTTCCTGCACTGCCTATAGGAGGACAGAATGAAGCTTGTTAGCGACTGCACTGTCTCAATCATTTTGCCAAGCTGAAAAAATATTTTGGTTAATATGATATTTAAAATTACTGATGGGGATACCAACATCGACATATGGGGCAAAGCGGACTTGGCAGCAACAAGTTAATTAATACTCATTGTGATTCATTGCTCTGTTGACATTCTGTTTGGGCTTTTTCACTTAGTATGATTTCAATATCCCACCTTTAAAGCACTGCCCATTTCCCTTTTTGTTTTAGGTACATATTCTAGCTATGTCAAAGTTTGTACTGAGAATATTTACTTTGGGGTTTAAATGGGTGTCCTGCTCCCTTTTTAGATTTAGATTTTAGGTATTTGGGAGACGTTCTATTAAAAAATCAACTTTTCTATTATTATGAACCTGAGGCCCCACTAACATCTTTATCACCACCTAAAAAACCTAAAACATCCCCCCCCCCCTCCCCCCGATATTTGAAGCTTATTTCATAAAAATGTGAACAAGTTTGATGGTGTGTTTTTTTTATCTCCGAGGAAAGTAATATAAACTCATTCTCATATACATCTACTTAAGACATGTATGGTCATATTCTAAAGTCATTCATATCGCGGTCAACAGTATTTTCAGTAATATTGTGGTGATATTTTTTATGGAACATGTGGATGCATCTATGGAAATGAAAACATCTGTAAAAGAAAAGTGAAGCTCGGATGCCAGGAAATTGTGTTGAGACAATCCAATGATTAAGATTACATAAACTTGGTGGTTGGCTTCTACATACCACCAAAATGTGCATTTATGCAAAATAATTTATTTTAATTTTATTAATCATGTGGTTACCTACCAATTTGGCATAGGTTTAAAGAAATTTAGTTTAACAGTGTGATGGCAAGTTTTTTACTAGTTACAAACTGACTGATAATATACTACATGCATAATGTTGTTTTTGTTTCAGTACTTGCATGAATAAAAAATACTCAGTTCTTTAAAAAAAACCACCCAAAAAATGGAACACTATTTAACCTATTAGATTGCTATTTATTTAATTACATGTATATAATTTTATTGTAGGACTTGTACTTGAATGCTGGTGGTGTTACAGTTTCATACTTTGAGTGGCTGAAAAATCTCAATCATGTTAGCTATGGCAGACTGACATTTAAATATGAGAAAGACTCAAACTACTATCTTCTTGGTAAGTTTTAGTTTTTAACTTGAAGAAATGGATATCACAAATTTAATCTGTCACATGTCATATAGTTAACTTAGGCTGTGCTAAAAAAAAAAAAAATTTGTTGTTGTTAATGTTTTACTTGATAACATTTATTTTTGATCACTTTGTAAATACATGTTAAATGTAGGAGTATACACGGTCTGTTGTTTATTCTGACATTTCAAGAAATAGTTGTAGTTACTACTCTAATTCATTTCAGATTGCAACAAGAAAGAAACTGATGTCTCCATGTATATAAAACTTTAAAACCTAGACTCATGTTAAGTCTTGAAAGTTGTCTAAAGTCTTCAGTTTGGATTTGAGTTATGAACATGGGCCCTGGTTTGTGTAAATTATAGTCTTTTATTCTGTGGTTACTGCCATTTTGTAATGTTGATCAGTGTGTCATTTGTTTATATTTTTCACTTCAGAGAGTGTCCAGCGCTCTTTAGAAAGAAAGTTCGGTAGACAAGGAGGTTCTATTCCAATTTTGCCAAGTGAGGAGTTTGAGCAGCGAATTGCTGTAAGTATTCAGCTCTGTTTGGATTAATCTGTGTTCATTAGGCCAAATTATTATTTTGTCGCACTGACCTGTCTTAAGCAGTCACACAAGGGAGTGGAAAAAAGTGACCGCTTAAGACAGGTAGCTGCTGATTACAGGTTGCCATATATACAGTCTTATAGGTAGTACTAAACCAAATAACTTCCGGCTGGGTCAAAGTTCGAGGTGCACCCAACTTTTGATAGAGAAGCAAACACCACAAGTCCTGTGATTGGTTATAAATGTGAGTGTGTTGGTTGTAAAAAATAATAGTTTCATCTGGGTGAAAAAATATGCAATTTTATTTCATCTAGTACCACTGTGTCAAGTAGCCTTGTGCTTGAAACATGTATGGGGTACCTGTAACAAACAATACTCGAATTTTGTGCGGAACTAGGGTAGTCAGACGCTACCCGTTATCTCAGAACCGAGCAGCTTAACCCCCAATTTTCTCTGGTTCACTTGAAGTGTGAGGGGTGGTAGTATTTATATCTGTGGCGTTTATGTTGATTGATAGGAGTTTTAGCCACATATGTTACTATTGTCGTCCATGGGATTTAATTTGGTGGTATACACCATAAAATGCTTATTTTTTCACCATCTGTACTGCTAATTTATGGTTGTGCTCCATAGTTGACTATAAATCAAGTTTTGAGATGTCGACTCCCATCAGAAATAAGTTAACTGAAATGAAGTAATTTAACCAATCTCATTTTTCTTTTTCCATTTAATTATTAAATTCCAACTTCATGCAGTGTATTGTTATAGTAAATGAATCTTAAATGTAAAGCTTAGCCTACCCAGAGGGAATCCGATACATTCTAGCATTAAACTTTCTTAATTGATACACATTAGAGATGTCAGGACTGAATGGATGCTAGTATTCCTGAAGGTGTGAACATCAGTTATTTGCTGCAACTTGTCACTGTTGTTAAAATATCCCTTTTATAAAATAGTAAACATTTACTGTGGCTGCTTAAAGGAACACACCCTAGTTTTTAAACACTACAGCATATTTATCACTATTAGAGCCGTTTATGATCACTGAAATAAAACATTACTTATATTTTATTCTTTAAATTATCCATTTCCGAAGAAACTAAGTTTTTCTTCTCATCCTGGTGTTTGTAGTACCAAAATTGCATATTTCATATTTTTTTTAAAAAGCATGTGGATCTGAGAGGTAACTATTAATAGATCTAGTTTGTCTATTTTTTTAGGATATTTTAATGTCACACACTTTCCTTTCACTCTATTGTAACCTTATCCAAAGAGTTTAATTAACTAAGCTTAGTGTCTATTTTTTACATGTTAAAACTAGGGTATGCGCCTTTAATAGAGGTATTTTAGTTATTTGGGATCTGATTTAGGTGGCTGCATAAGACAGATAACCCCTTATTACAGGTGCATTTATATTAGAAATTGCTTGGGAGGGGGAAAACTGGCCATTTAAGGCAGGTGACCGCTGATTAAAGGTAGCTGTTTGGACCAGTTTGACTGTATATATTTATTATGTACTCTTCAAAAAAGATAAGGGAACCTGAAATATTATTATCAACTATTAGACCGAACGTACATTTTGACCACAGACATTCTAGTAAAGAACATTCAGGTCTGTTTGTGAACAAACCGAAACACATGCCATAGTTTGCACGTGTATTAGGCCTACACATTTGCCCCATACATGTGCGTGTTTGCCCAATTAAATCACTATTATCATACAACCATTCCCCGCAGCTAATAAACCTTAAAATTATGGCAATTGAACCAGCCTCGGTGGCGTCGTGGTTAGGCCATTGGTCTACAGGCTGGTAGGTACTGGGTTCAGATCCCAATCGAGGCATGGAATTTTTAATCCAGATACTGATACCCAATCCCTGAGTGAGTACTGAGTAGGTGTAAACCACTTGCACTGACTAGTGATCTATAACTGGTTCAACAAAGGCCATGGTTTGTACTATCCTGCCTGTGGAAAATGCAAATAAAAGATTCCTTGCTGCCTGTTGTAAAAGAGTAGCATATGTGGTGACAGTGGGTTTGCTCTAAAAAAATGTGTCAGAATAACCATATGTTTAATGTCCTATAGCTGATGATAAGATAAAAAAATCAATGTGCTCTAGTGGCGTCGTTAAATAAAACAAACTTTACTTTTGGTAATTGTAAATTCTTATTAGAGTTCCCCTACTTATTTTTAAGAGTATATATAAGACTCTTGTAATAGTAATTTGAAACCAGTGGATAACATTATTGTAGATTTTTACCGAGAAAGATAACATTAAAAAAATCATCAGATCAAATTGATTTGATAAGATTTTTAAGATAGTTGTTAAAGAAAGATACGATGAAACCAAGACAATATTGTTGTAGAGTTGTACTGAGAAAGTTAACAAGAAGACAGTTTGTGTTACAGTTCAGGTAAGGGAAAAAAGAACAATTACAGTTCAGGTAAGGGAAAAAAGAACAATATCTAAATTAGTTTTTCTAATATCTTCAGTAATAATTAATATTGAGATAACAAGATAGTTATTTGTGTGTTTCAGGGTGCATCCGAGAAAGATATATGCCACTCTGGTTTAGAGTACACCATGGAACGATCTGCTAGGGTATGTATTTTTTAAACTTGTGCAAGTTGAATTAAAAACATTTCGCCGGTTAATTCAGATACTATAGCTCATACTTTACATGTAATATTTGAACAGGATTTCTTTTGTTTTAATACTGTATGGTGATAAATTCAGCTTTTTAAAAGACTTGTCATAAACATTATTAAACAAATATGTATTTTTAAAGACTTTGATCATCATTATAATAACATTTCAACCTGTTTAATGTAATGGTCATATTCTCCATTTTACTTTACAGAATATTATGCGCACAGCAATGAAATACAACTTGGGTCTTGACTTGAGGACGGCTGCTTTTATTCATGCAATTGAGAAAATCTTTGGCGTTTATCAAGAGGCTGGCCTCACCTTCTCTTAGTGCTGGAAAACTGAAGTAATGGTGTCATACCAAAAACATGAGCAGCTTCTGAATGAACTTTTAGACTTTCTGTATATGTACCGTATTTACTAGTGTTAAGTTTCTTTTTAATGATTACCAGATTTTGTTATGTGTGAAATGGTTTGGTTGTTTAGGTTTTGATGACGTCTATGTATTTGTTTGCACACGTGCTGTGTGATGGTAATTTCGAGTCGAGTGCCTGATTAAGCAAATCATCCATGTCACTGGACTCATCCAAGTGTAACCAGACGATACTCTCAACGCACAAGTACCATTTTAGTTTTTGTTGCAGGAAGAATTAATTTAAGTAACTTTTAGTAAGTCTGGTCAACGCAGATTTTAGCCTTTATTTTACATAATATACTGAGGGCAAGAAATAAGGGAACACCGAAATTAAATGAGCGTAGTAATGTTAATGTAAAATAGAAAGATTTCGAATGTGGATTCAGTGTAATAGTTCACTTTGTTATATTATGGTTTGGGTTGTAGTCACTCTTGGCTGTTATTAAGTCCCCTACCGATCCAACCACAAGGAACTACAGGCTTCATCTCTTGTCATTCTATCCATCTGTCCCACATAGTTTCCCGGACATTTGTTTGTTGAAATTTCTCAAAATAAAAAATGAAATTTGGTATATAATAGTTTTATCATGCACTGTTGCAGATCAAGTTTGACTTTCACAACATTTTACCTATTATGGCTGTTGTACTTGGGGCAATAAACAAATTAGTTTTCAATACTTTTTTCATAATTCCGCAAGATATTGAGCTGAAATTTTGTGTATTTCTCTTTAATGTCCAGTTACAAATGAAGTTTGACTTTCTTAGTGATTTACTTCTTGGCCTTTGAATTTAGGAGATAAGAACGTTTGTTGGGTCTGGTAGGAGACATGTATTGCTTTAGAAGTATTTGCGGATGATTTGTTATCTATTGATCCCCTTATTTCTTTCCATCAGTATCTAGTTTATTATTTTAGTAATGTTTTAAAACATCCCAAAATGTAGTTTGGTTTGGCTGGCCTTCTTGAGGGTATCACTAGTACATTTGTCAAGTGACTTTAGCATTGTGTAGCTATGCTCATTAATTGTCTCACCACGATTTGAAATGATTAAATGTTAATGTTTTGTTTGTTCAATGTATTGCTTTGGTGTGGGGAAATTGTATTTCTGTCATGACAATCATGATTTAAAGTTTTGATCAGGAATTGTTTTTTTAATATAATAAAGCATTTCCTGTGAAAGCCCTGGCACCTCCCCCATCTCTATTTAATCCAAGATGAATATAATGTTTTTTACATTTTCCATGTTACAAACAATCATGATCCGTTTACTTAATGCAGTGTACCTGAATGTTATTCATTGGTTCTGCAATTTTCTTTTCATTGTAAGAATGTAATATGATTTTTAAATGTATGCAGAATAGAGTTGGACATTATACCAAGTTGTAATAAAAATGTAAATAAAAGCAAACTCGGAGGATGTTGATTTTTTCCCCACAGGTTTTCAAAGATAAATGTTGTCACTTAATGTTGATGCATTCAGATTGTTAACAACATTCTCGGATGCAGTCATTTGAATGGCATACTACACTATAGAAATGATTTAAATCTTAAACTCAAAAAGTGCTTCCTATTTGCATATGTTTTGTTAAGTGTGAAGATCTTCTGTTGCTGGGGACACTTGAAATGCGTAGTTAATTGTTTTTATTGACACCCTTGACAAAATTACTTGTTGATTCTTGGAACAAAGTAACAATGTTAATGAGGTCTTAATATAAATACAGAAAATTGGAATATGGATTTGTCTG
>JAECMU010023584.1:6826-19630 GCA_016106625.1 Dracogyra subfuscus | reverse complement strand
GGCGGGGAGGGGGAGATAACTTGTAAAAATGGTTTGTACAGTGGTAGAGACTATTTCAAATAGAAATTCCATTTGAATCTAAACATAACGATTCAGCCATTTATGTTAACAAAACACTACATGTACATGTATATAGATACATGTCCATATTAACTCCCACCACATAATTTCTTTTCAACTCTCATTTTAACCAAAATAATCCTAAATTATTTTAACACAATACACTAGAGGATATTCCAGAAAATGTCACATGCAACAGAATGGCAACAGGATACAGAGGCAGATGCAAAGGTGTGTGGGGGGGGGGGGGAAGAGTCAGGGGGCAGAGAAATGGGGGTTCTTTTCATTGGGGTTTCCTTTTCATGAGGTGGTCCATGAAAAACGTTTTTCTTAGAAACTCACTCACACCCACCCAAACAACCCCACTCCCTTACCCAATAAATATATTTCTTGGATCCGGCCTTGGGATGGGGGATTTGCAGGACATTATTAATGAAAATAATGTGAATTTCATTCATGGTAACTGGTATTAATAAACATTGGAACCTCCATTCTCTCACACACACACAAATTTATCTCTTTGTTTTTTTTCTGGTCTAGCACTTAAAACTAAATAAGGGTGGGATTTAGCTCAGTCAGTGGATGAATTCAGCTGATTTGGGTTTTTTCGCGTTCCAACCAGTGAACCACAAGTGAACAAAGGCCATGGTATGTGCTTTCCAGTCTGATTACGAGTCAGAATAAATCAAATGTTTGACATCCAATAGCCAATGATTAATCAATGTGCTCCAGTGGTGTCGTTAAACAAAACAAACTTTGAACTAAATACTTATAAAATCAAGCAACATAAACTGGTGGAATAGGTGCAACAAAATAATTTTTAAATTAAGATTACCGCAGAAGCATAAAAAGCAAAACAAAAACAAGCTGCCAACACTATCTTACAGCTGAGCTTAACAGATGGTACAAGCGATTTAACATATTATATACTCATGGTAAGAAATAAGGGAACAGACAAACACTAACTGGTAAGAGTGATTGAACCGAAAACCCTCTTCCAGTATCAAGACGTTAACTGTGTTACTGACATATAATCTAAAATTACTGACATTTAATCCCCCATACATCCAGACTTTACAGCAAGAATGGTGACTGAAATTTGGTCTACAAGATCGTGTTTCCTTATTTCTTTCTCTCATTATATATAAACTGACAATCAAAAGAAAGTATACCAATTATTTTTTTTAAGTATTAAAAACAACACAAAACACAGGTTGATGCAAATATTATATTTTGAAAGTATAATAATTTGCAATAAATAAACATGAGTGTACTCAATAAAACTCCAAAAATTATAATATCACAATTCACAATAGCACTAGGGGTGAAATGTGCGATTTCATAAAGGACCACTCATAACGAAGGTCAATAAATTTGATCACAAAGAACATGTTTCAGTAGCATGCATGTCCACCACGTGCAAGTATGCAAGCATGGAAACAACATCGAACAGATTTCTGTCAATGATAATAAGGTCTGTCCGCTGTTGACCACAGATACCACCCCAAACCATCACAGATACACCACCAAACGGTTCAGTCTCCTGAACACAGCACGGAGCTGTTCTCTCTCCTGCATATCTGTATATCCGTCAGCTCTGAATAACTGGAACCTGCTCTCACCAGAAAAGAGTACACGTTGCCAGTTCCGATGTTGCCAATGTTGAAAATGACGTGCCCAACGTAAACATCGAAGTCGATGTTGCCTTGTCAATGTCAACCCTCTAAATGGTCAATAGGCTCTGATACCATGCTGTCGTAGTCAACGACGTACAGTGTGATGACTGATGACATGTCCATGGTCAGTCACTGCAGATGACGTGACAGTGAGGAATCTTGTTACGTAAGTGTAAGATGGCGGTCCTTGTTGGCAGTTGTGACGAGGGGTCTTCCACTTCGTGGTCTGTCTGCAGTCCTGCCAGTCACCCTGTATTAACCTGGTGATCATCACTTTTGTGCAATTCAGGATTCTTGCCACATTCGCATAACTCGCATCCAGTGCACCATACCAATAGCTCACTCTCTTCCTTCAGCAGTTAGCCTTGCCACGTTCTCTGGTGTTTTATTGTTGACTGAGGCATGTTCTAAGCAATGGCACCCTTTTTCACACTCTTATGTGCACGAGTATCATGTTTCTCGTGCAGTATAAATTTGATCACCCAAATGCAGCAATGTGCGACTATATGTCATTGATTGCATTATTATGAACAATACTGGAACCTATCTAACATTATATGAACGTGTATTGTGTTTATTTATAATAAAAATAATTGGTATACTTTCTTTTGATCATGAGTTTATATATATATATATATGCACATACATATAAACAAAATGAAATTAACGTAAGTATAAAATCAGGATAGATAGATATTTAAAAATACTGGTTTTGAATGCTGTATAACTAAGGATGTGTCGGGGGGAAAAATGCAGTCTTTTAAATATTCCAAATTTAAATTATTTTTTAAAACTACTGGATTTTTGTTTTTTAAAATGAATAACAAGCTGTCACAGTAAAGGAAATTAGAGATAAAAAGTGGATATAAGACTGAAAACAATTACAAATAGTTTGTAACATTGATATTTAATCAGTAACCAAGTACTGGGTCCATGCATATAAAACCTTTAGCGTCAAGACTCAAAGGCAAATGATGTGACATGCATGCAATTTGTTTGGCTTTGCCAAGACGTTAAGTCTCAGACTATAGAGTCTTGTGTCTAGACTGTAAATGTTTTATAAGCACCAGGCCTATTCCAGAATTGATCAATTGTAGAGTGTGAAAAGCATTGTAATTATTATTTCATGCATGATGCATCCACCACATCTTTCTCATTGACACACATGACACACACACACACACACAGAAACACACACACACACAGAAACACATGCACACACACACACACACACACACACACACACACACAGAGAGAGAGACAAACACATTGATTTTATTTTGTGGGTATATATATATGATCAAATGTATCTTGCAAGCTCAGTGCGATCAATTCTGAAACAGCCTTATGTTAAAATCATAGACACAAACATACTTTTACAAGTAATGTTGCTATTATTTTTAACTAGGAATTTGAAATTAATTGTAAATGGAATTTACTTCATGAAATGGGATTTTATAACAAGTTTATAGTAACAAGAAAAGACTTAAATAAACACTGATCCATGTAATAAAATACCTAATTATTTAGCTGTTTTAGTATATGAAACAAGTCAAATTTAAAAAACAAGAACATTATTAAACATTACCCCACATAAAGAATAACCATTGTAGTATTAGAATCAAAGTCAAATTTAACATCAACAAGAAAACAACATTTGAAACATTTCTTGACATGGAGAATACCGGTACATTAAATTATTTATCAATATTTTAGTATTTGAATAAAGTCAAATTTAAAATTAACAACAAAACATTGCCCCACATGGAGAAATTGTTTGAATTATTTAACGATATTTTAGTATTTAAATCAAGTAAAATTAAACATTAATAATAAAACAACACAAAATCGTCCCTAGTGGAGAATACAGTAAATTATTAACGATATTTTAGTATTCGAATGAAGTCAAATTTAACATATATAACAAAACAATTAAATTATTTAACCATATTTTCTTATTTGCATCAAGTCACCTGGATCGAGCTCTGCGATTCTTCCACACATCAGAGCAGTCTCGTGAGAAATGACCTTTCTCTCCACACTGGTAACATCGTAGATTCGGATCAAACCCACGACGACGGTTGCCACGTGTCCTTGGACGAGCAAACGAAACTCGCACACGCCCACCGGAAAGAACCCTGCAAAAAGAACAAAATTCTCAAGCATCCATGTTAAAAAAAAATGAAAAATCAGAATTGGAAGCTTGGCTTACTTTTATCTGGAACTTAATAGCTGATAACCTTTTCATATTAAGGTGTCAAATATTCATTCATTCCTTGAAGTATTATAATTAAGGGTATTTGAACCACATACAGACCTTAGGCAAAAGCTGAATATTCTGAAGTGCTGATAATTCTCACAAGCTACTACCTGTACAAACAACTGAGTTTCCAAGCCTCCCCATATGATCATTTTAAGAATAGTAAAAAAAAAGTAAGAAAGAAAAGGATATCATCAAAAGGGTCCGAAGTGCTATTCTTGCAATTGTGAATTCCATCTGCACTTCTAGACGATATCACCTAGGGCAATTTGACAGTGGTGTTACTGATTCTTTTGTTTAGTAACACCTCTAGTACTAGCATTAGAGCACACTGATTTATTTATCATTGGCTAGATGTCAACATTTTATCATTTTAACCTTGTGGTCTTAAAGGAAACCCACTATATTTTTTCTATATATATGCACTTTCCCAGACAAGAGAACACATATCACAACCTTTGATATAGCAGACATCATCATAGAACACTGGCTGGGACTGGGGAAAAAACCAATCAGAGACTGGGTCCACCATGCAGGATCGACCCTACGATGAGCTAGATCCCACTCCCCCTGCTTAATGAAGAATTCTTACTTTCCATCCATTTCTCTGATGGCCTCCTCTGCCTCCTCTCTGTATTTATATTTGATGAAGGCAAAGCAAGGTGGATTTCTAGCTAGCCAAAAATCTCGGATCTTTCCAAACTTCTCAAAGATGTTTGTTATTTCATTCTTGGAAGGATCGATGCCCAGATCGGCTATATGAATCCGGAATTCCACTGGACTCGGGCTGCGGCTGTAACTTCTGCTATAACTCCTGTGTCGCTCACGGGATCGGCTCCTGTTACGACCCATCTTGTTTGATCTAACCACTTGCTTCTGTTCACAGCTACAATAAAATATTAGTTTAAAGTTATTGCTAAATTAAATATATATCCATAACAATTTGTAGGCAATCCATAAAACAACATTAAAATCCATTCAGTTATGCCAAGCATTTTAAAACCAGTTCAAGTCTGTGTATCAGTGTCAAATTTTATATTAAATGATTTTTTTTAAACTGGATTTCCAAATATATATATACATGTATATAGACTAGAGTAGTTTATATTCTTTACTACATATATATAATTTTGGAGCAATAGCACCAGTAAGCTTACAAGTTAAAATTAATTACATACCTAGTAGGTATGCACATGAATAAGCTTCATTTCAACAGACAGGTGGTACAGTGTATGTAGGTGTAAAATATATAACCACATGTCACAGTACAATATGCACATATATAAATTATTAAACAACTGTCATGCTAAATTATATTAACAATGTTCACTGTGGCGACAGCACATATTGCATGAATTCATTATACATGTACAAAAATATGTGCATGTACATGTAATAATGTAAATCCATTTGAACAAACTAGTTCAGACTACATGAACAAATGAACAATGACTAAATGAATGAACAAATTAACAAGCAGTATCAGAGTACTGCTGAAGCAATGCATGACAGACAGATAGACAGACAGATATTAAAGCCATAGTCGCCTCCGGTTCAACAAATAAAACTGGATAATATTGTATATATACAAATACAAAACTGTAAAGGAAAGGAAATGTGTTATTTAATGACACACTCAACACATTTTATTTATGGCATATTTATGGTTATATGGCGTCGGACATATGGTTAAGGACCACACAGATTTGCGCTTTCCACAGGCAGGATAGCACAAACCATGGCCTTTGTTGAACCAGTTATGGATCACTGGTCGGTGCAAGTGGTTTACACCTACCCATTGAGCCTTGCGGAGCACTCACTCAGGGTTTGGAGTCGGTATCTGAATTAAAAATCCCATGCCTCGACTGGGATCCGAACCCAGTACCTATCAGCCTGTTGACCGATGGCCTAACCACGACGCCCCACCGAGGCCGATTGGGTCATGATACAGTCATAAAGACAAATGAACAGTTCTTGAACATTACAAAATTTGCTGGTACCATCTTCTTTTGCAAGTCATGGGTGGAATAAATATATTAGCAAAAAACAAAAGGTGTAAACATTATGGACAGTATAGTATATATATATATATATAAAGGAGAAATCTACTGAGCAAAACAATGAAATACATGAACTAGTTATAGGATATTAAACAAGCTTTCTTTTCATATCATGTTCATGTCCCAAGTGAAATAATTTTCAATTGTCACGAACTTGAGTGATTACCTAACATTGATCTTAATTTACATCACTCAACTGTAAGGTTGTAGTGCACCAATCGATGATGTCATAGTGTGACGTCAAAGTGTTATGTCCCACTTGGTGTTCTACAGTTCTAGTATCACTTTGATATGTACCAAGATATTTTTAACCATAAGGGTAATACTATGGTATATGTACTTCAGCAACACAGCTGTCACACTATAGACATAGACATCAAATTAAAAACAACTGTTGAATTTGGCAAAATCAATTCATATAATACCGGTAACTGATATATATTTTGTTAGAATTAAATGGTTTCTGCAATGTTTTAACTTTAAATAGATAATTTGGCAAAATGTTCTCACCCAGCAGTAGTCCTAATGCACACTCATGTACATGTGAAGAGTATATCCAATGTATAAATACATTTAACTTTAACGTACAAATGCATATACTATATACAGCATGCAAATACTTGTACTGGTTTTAGGGCAGCAGAAACAAAACAAACCAATCTGTGGTTAAAAAAAAAAAAGAAAAAAAAAAGAAAGAAAGAAAAAACCCACCCTGCATGCACACACATTTATATCTTGCTAAATATGTGTACACTATATAATTACACTGATAATACCAAGTTCATGGGTTCATTTCTAAATACAGACAGGCCAGGCCAACTAAAACTTTAAATATTTGCCATCAGGCTACTGTTATCAAACAATTTTAACATACATTTTATATCAATTTCCTATGGGCAGGACAGTATGCACTACTTATGGAATTTTTATAAAATCCACTAGCCATGGGAATCACCGATTTAACAAATTTACTAGCCACAATAAAAATTCAAGAGCCCTACTTAACTAAATAATAGTAATAATCCAATATATCACCTAAAGAGGGGGTTAGAACTTAAAAACATTAAGCTTTGGGGATTAGGGTGGGGGAAGAATATTCATAATTACAGAACAGACTAAACTGAAACATTTGACCAAAAAATGTTCACTACCCGTTGCGCACGGCAATAGTAGTCATTTACTAGTCCAACATGGAATAGCATTAGCCATGGGAGTGGGGCTACCATCATCTAGAAGCCCTGGTATGATTAAAGTATAATATAAATTATAACAATGATGAGTATTACTATCCACAATGACAAAAAATTAATATTTTTGGAAGTGGACTTTTCACAGTGATATCCCATTTTCAATCAAATCTCCTAGCATCCAACTACGGTATGTGCTTAGTGAATGGTGAAGCCTATATGATTGTTATGTTATTGTATACTACATTCTTATAGGATGGTATTGTGCACACACAAGTTCATTTATTAACAGATTACAGCTGATTGAGTTATTTCTCGTAACAGGCCTAGCACTTAAAACAAAATAAGAGAGTGATTTAGCTCAGTCGATTGAGTTCTTGCTTTAGGTGGATGAATTCAGCCGATTTGTTTTTTTCTCTCATTCCAACCAGTGCACAACAACTGGACAATGGCCATGGTAAGTGCTTTCCTGTCTGTGGGAAAAAGTACATAAAAAAGATCCCTTGCTGCATTAGAAAAAATGTACCGGGTTTCGTCTGATGACCATGTGTCAGAATTACCAAATGTTTGACATCCAATAGCTGATAATTAATTGATGAATGTGGTGTCGTTAAACAAAACAAACTTCTTTTCTCAACAGATCACTATGATATCCAGAGTGAAACTGAAAGATGATCCCAACTGCCATTTTCACAATGTATTTAAGGTGGAAATTACAGAGTTTTGTACAATGTGATTCCTTAATTGTGGCTACTCTGGACAGCAAATATCGGTCTAAACAATTTAAGGGCAAGCTGATTAATATTCATGAAGCTTGCCCTTAAATTGTTAAAATATATATATTATATTGTACAAAATATTATTTAACGATGAATTCAAGTGACCAGGTTTCAGAATAGACATGAATAGTTGGTTGGCACTGTCATCAATTTTACAATTAGTGATAAAGGAAATTTTAGCAAAGTTTCTGTTGTCTTAAAAGCAAGTGCCAGTGTTACAAATATTTTCATAGATAATGACATAATGATAGTACAATACATGTGACAGGAAAAAGGTCACCCAACTGACCAATCAGCTGAAGAACAGAAAGATGTTTGGACTTTATATACTTACTCAGGGGAGGGGTGATGTTGCCCAGTGGTAAAGTGCTCGCTTGATATGGGGTTGGTCTAGGATTGATTCTCGTCAGTGGGCCAATTTCTCATTTCAGCCAGTGCACCTTCACTGTAGTATGTGCTATTCTGCATGTGGGATTGTGCATATAAAAAATCTCTTCCTAATAATGAACCAAAAATGTGGCAGTTTTCTCTTTAATATGTTCTATTGGTGTCATTAAACAAAAAACAAACTTTATATACTTGTTCATGGACAACCATAGTAACAAAAAAATATTTATAAAAAAACAAATTCGCTCAACAGTGTCACTTACCACATTATTCAAGTCAGGCTTGCATATTTAAGTTTATTTTAAAGACACCACTAGAGCACATTCATTTATTAATCATTGGCCACTGAATCTCAAACATTTGGTAATTTTGACATGTAGTCTTCAAGAGGAAACCTGCTACATTTTTCCATTAGCAGCATGGGATCTTTTATATGAACATACAGGACATACCATGGCCTTTGATATAACAGTCATGGTGCACTGGCTTGTACAAGAAATAGCCCCACAGATGTGGATCAATCCTAGACCACTGGGCTATATCCCCCTTTAAGCATACTAATTCCACATCCCTCATACCAAACCTATTTTTATTTAACATTGGCCTACTACCACTGAAAATAGTTTTTATGTTATCTTATGGTAATAAGCACAATGTTGTTACCAGCTGATAACCTACATGTATCTATAATGTGGGTATTAAAGAGGAAGATACAAGTATAACACTTTTTGATGTCATTCTCAGATTTAATATGTTTGTAATCTCTTAGTAACTGTAGCAACAGAACAATCATGACAGATGAAAGTATTAGTACTAATGAGTAATGATATCTACATCCTTAGCAACAGTGACATGAACACCAATCGGTTCATTTTACAATGTACATGGCTCACCCAGTAAATCATTTCACTTAAATGCAAATTATGATTCAGTAATATCAACTATTTTGAGTTATAACTGAAAGATTTATAATAATAATTATAAAATAAATTATTAATTAATTAATTTAAAAATATGTTTTTAAAAAAAGGTTATGGGACACATATTTTCCTTAAAAATTAAAATTCATTTAATTAAAGTGTAAATCAAAGCACTGGAGCACATTGATTTTTTAATCACCGGCTACTCAGTACTGGATGTCAAACAGGTGGTCATTTTCACATAATACACTTAGAGAGGAAACCTACATTTGTCCATTAGTAGCAAAGGATCTCTTATATGTACCATCCCAGACAGGATAGCACATACCACAGCCTTTGATAAACCAAATGTGGTGCACTGGTTTGAAAAAGAAATAGCCCAATGACAGGGATCGATCCTAGACATGCCGTGGATCAAGCAAGCACTGGACTAGATCCCGAACTGTCAATCAAATAAAAAGAATAAATCTCGTATATGTTTCTACTTACTACACCTAGTAAATCTTAACACAGTCAGCACATTAGCAAATCATATTATTACAGCTTGAAATGTGAGTACAGTGTAAATGTACATCTATGTAATTCTCCTGTGATCTGGAAAAACCTAGTAAGTCGAATTTTGGTGAAAATTTAGTTAGACCCATATTTGGACTTACTAGGTTTTACCTCTTCATTTTATAAGGTTAAAGATTGTGAAACTCTTCTCTGTTGGCAGTTTTTCCTCTGGAAGAACCTAGTATGTCAACAGGTTTTGAGCATGTAAAACCTAGTAAGTCGTTATGTAACCAGATTAAACCAGTCAATGTGATAAAAACAAATGTACTGGAAAGACTTCTAATTATGTTCATCTAAAAAGCACGAATAAAATTTATTTTATTTTCAGTAGCTTAAACCTAAAGCAAAACAGTTTTCCTTTGTTTTCTCAAATTTGCGCTCTACAGACTTACTAGGTTTATCCAGATCACAGGAGAATTGTAGACAGACAAACAAAAATAGAACAGTATGGCTATCCAGAAATGAATTCTAGATGCCATCAGGTATATTACCTGTCCAACATAAAAAATCCACTTGACATGCAAGCATTCAAGTCGGGCCAGAATGGTTGTTCAGGATACCAGAGGCTATTTTGTTGTTGTTGTTTGTTGTTTGTGGGTTTTTGTTTTGTTTTTTTGGGGGGAGGGGTTCGGGGGCTCAATATGCAAATATAATACTAGCAGCTGCCTATACAAAAAGAAAGAAAGAAATGTTTTATTTAATGATGCACTCAACACATTTTATTTAGTTATATGGTGTCAGACATGTGGTTATGGACCACACAGATATTGAGAGGAAACTAGCTGTCGCCACTTCATGGGCTACTCTTTCAGAATTGGCAGCAAGGGATCTTTTATTTGCACTTCTCACCTGCCTATAGAAATGAAATTATGATATGGCAATTAAATTTTATAACCCGCTTATCTTTGGCGAGTAGATTATTTTTTGTCAGCAGCTGGCTGTCATTATGGAATACATTTTATTTGACAGTATCAGTGAGAATCAAACATACATGTACATGTACTGATGATCAAAACAATGATAAACTTTACACTTCTATCATTTATTTTCATTTGATATGTTGCCTGTCAAGTTGACTTGAGAACCAATTTTTTTCATTATTACTATTAGCCAATTGGCGAGTAAATATGAAGTGTTACTTTGTGTCCTGACCACCACCTAAATTTTGATCAAAAGTATCAACACAACAAGAACAGTGACATGAATGAATAAAAAGTATCAGTTTGTTTGTAAAGGAATGATAATGGGAATTGTACCAGGCCTAAATTAATGGTAAACGGTCAATAGTTACCACATTTATTATGCTTACAAGCCTTGAAATAAATACAATTGGTGTACCTGACACAATGTCCTGTACCAAGCAATTTGTGCCTGACATAAAAGAAATTGTACCTGTCACAAAACATTGTAAATACAAATGAAATAAATTATGTTTTATGTTGTTTAATAATTGATATATTTAATTACTAAACAGCCAATTCAGTAATTAAGGCAATTGTCAACAAATGATGACATTTATTATTGTTGAACTTTTCAAATTCATGATGATCTGACTCAGACTCTATGTCATCAGTGTCTTGTTTGTGATAATATTCTATATTTTTGGTTGCCGAGTGATCTTTAGCATTTTACACATACATATTTGTGGACCCTTTGATCCATGCGTCCGAAACAATCGTGATTATACTGCATTTCGTTTTGAAATTGTTTGCAGAGCGAGCACATCATAAGTGCTTTCTTCAAACTATAGCCACAAAGAGGCATTTGTATTAACTAAATCCTCCTTTTACCATTTTAGTTCAGTGCTAGATTTTAAGATACTACTCTGCGGGATATTCGTTTGGAAATGTTTGGCTGCCCGCCGTGGATACTGGAAACAGGGACAGTTGATTTGTCATTATCGGTACCTGTCTGTTCTTTTATAGCACAAACTGAAGTTATTTTGTTTAACATCCTTTAATTGTTTACCACGAGGCAATTTCAATTGCAAAATTTAAATGAAAACGCCACAGGAAGTATACGCTAAGTACGAAAGGTCAATTACTAATATGCGTGCCATCACTGTTTACAATTTAAGTTTCCGCAAAATCGAGACTATGAAAAGTCCTACTAAACAGGTACTACACTGTAGCCTAGATGAACTTTGTGTTGGACTGTCAAGTGCCCCGCGAACCGGTTCGAATCCCACTGGTAAACTGGGGTTTTTCCCATTCGTAATCAATTATTTTTTAATCGGTGCATTAAGTGTATTCGATTCCAAAACAGCCGGCTTTTACTACAACATGAGCTTCGGACATGGTGACCGGCGCAATCGACATTGTTACTGACAATTTACAAATTTGTACCGGACAATGACTGTGACCGGCCGCTTATTTCAAGGCTTGGCTTAGTAATACATGTACATTGATGCCTTAAGTGGGTGTTTGGTACAAGGGCACAATATTTCACGCGAACCACTGTTCTGTTCGTGTGTCGGTTACGCAAAATTAAAATAACGCGAACCGCAAACTGGTTACGTTATGACTAGTAAACGTTCAGAAATTAAAACTTACAAACTTCACGATTACAGGAAGTTTATTCACGCAGACATACCACTAGTATTTCGACAAATGTTTTAGGCTGAATTTTAGATACTCGGTGTAAACAATGTTATATTGCAACAGTTGTAACTTACAACCAGTCTAAACTTTTAAAAACAGTTTTAAAGAAATGTGCTCAGACCGCTGGGGACTGCTAAATTATCTCCTTCTATTTTATTTCTAAAGGAATATATGTAGACATAATATTGGATTGCCTATAATTTTACGAATGTTAAAAGCAGTTTTAACGTAAAGAGGAATACAAAAGTGTCAAAAAAAATTAAAAATACTAACATCGCATAATGAGCTTTAAAAAAAAAAAAAAAAAAAAAAACCCACAC